>JAEIHY010005959.1:0-50996 GCA_018904565.1 Drosophila tsacasi
AACATTTTAATGCAGCTAATTTTAATGTATTATACATCAATTCATCTTAATAATGTATTTTAATCACTGTCGCACGCGATATTTTCTTCCATCGTTCTTCTCGTGATGTTTTTTACTATTTAAGTAAATCAGAGAAGCATAAATGTGGTATCTTTTGACTCTTTGCAATATCCCAGTGATGATAGAAAGCAAAAGTCCAGGCAAAACCTAACATGATCTTTTTATGGTATTTTTAATCAAAATAATAAAAAATCTCGAGTTTGCTTTCGAATATTTCGAAATTTGTTTTAGAATATGATAAAGGCTTTTATATTTGATCCATTGAAACATTTCTTAATGTTACAATTTAGATCATTTTTTGTGGTTTTTGCCGCGGTTGTACTTTTCAGAGAATAGCCCGTATCATTCCGAATTTCTTATACAATCATCCAGAAAGTTTCTCTTTGGTACCAAAACCACAATATTGGATGTGAGTACAACTTTCTCTATTAATTATTGTTCCAGAATTGTTACTGTTCAAGAAATGTTCAACAATTGTTTGTTACTCATACTATTTGGTATAATGTCAAGAGTGACGGTCTGGAGCACATTACATGATTCTTGGGTCCTTGTTCGTCCCCAGCTAACGGACGTGAATTTTGAGATAGTATTATCCATGTGCGACTTCCTCCGCGAATCCAACAGAAATGGGATAGCAGGGCTATATCATTAACACACCTCTGTTCATTATATTCCTTATGCATGTGGGCCTGGAGCTCCTTTTTTATCTTCTTTGCCGAACTGGTCCTCTGAATATCGATAGCTTGGGGGAGGCGAACGATGCTGTGCGAATAGGAAATCAAAGTGTTAAATATCAAACAACTTAGAGATTTCACTAATATGTTGTTTTTATTGAGAACTCAGTGAGCAGCCTTCAGAACGAAGCCTAGGAAAGATACACTGATTAGTTGTGAGTCACTGAAATTCCCTCAAGAGAGTACGAATCACCTGAACAAAGTCCAGAGAGAGGTTCTCGAGTTCAAAACGCAGCTTATCAGTGCTTTTAAATACTTATTCTGGGAATTATTACATATGTATACTGAAAGAGTACGATTCCATTAAATTTTTTTGTAAATACATAAATAAAAAAAAAAAATTTATGTGCTTCACATAAATTATACCTTTGTTCTCGGATTATCATTAAAAACCGAAGAAAGTCAAGAAATAAATCAATTGAAATCGCAGTCTCTGCTGCTATGCCTCGCGCCTAAATTCTGCAGAAACTTGTATTTCCCCGGAATTTCTCACCGACATTTGCTATGCCTAACAACCAAAACAGAAAAGTGTTTTTCTCCGAAATTGTATATTTTACATATGTATCGACAATACATACATATCATCGACAAGCAAGAACTATCGATATCTTAGTATTATCTAAAAACAAGACGCGCGCGCCATGTGTTTCGGGAAATCCCCCAAAACTTTCAAATATAAATCAATATATGTATTTTGTTTTATTATTTTATTATATATTACAATCAAAGTTAAACCAAGATCAAACTGTAAGTTTTATTAAAGCATCTCTGCGAATAAAACCAAATTTGCATAGTACATACTAATTCTTAGAAATATGGTAATAACCCACACACTTTGTGCACTTTGTCAGTAGTTCTGGACGAGAATTGGGACAGGACTGGGCAAAATAATATCTAACCCGCCTCAAAATATCCGAAGACTGCGCTTCGATCTCTTTGATGTTTAAGTCGGAATGACGTCTCAAGATGCACAAAATAATCTGATACAGAATTGTTTCCGTGGGAAAATGATATTTCAACAACTGCCACAGCTCCTCCCGCGTATTTTCCACAAATGTTTGAGTAAGCTTTAGAAGCAGCTTAAGCATTTCCGGTTCCAAGGTCTTAGATATGCTAGATATCAGATCGTCAAAGCTCTTGTAATTCAAAATATTTGCCTTTAAAGCAGAACCATAGTCTTCCAGTTTAATTTCATCTTTACTTAGTCTCGCTGAGGAAAGACCTTCGAGCTTGGCTTTAGTTTTGAACATCATGTTCAGCTCATTTTCAGAGGGCACTTCATTGGCGCTGCGTATCAGATCCACTTTACCCTCAATGCGTTTGGCATCCTCCGAGATATGGTCAAAAACTCTCCTGTAATTAATTTAGAAAATAAGATTGAAATAACACGGTTATCTGTATAAGTACTTGAGTTCCTTCCCCAAGATATTGCAATATGTTTGCTCCTCAATCATTTCCAGTGCCAGCCTGGGGTTGTTCATGGTATGAGTAAATAAAAGTAGGGAATCGGAGAGTTCACTCGCATCAGAAGATTTCTGGCCCTCGCGCTGGCTCTGATTAAATAAGAATATTTATTATTATTTACTTATATTATTAAAAAATATGTATTCACCAATAGAAGATATAGTATTCTGTCGCACGAGCATAATTTCCATTCCTCCTCGCGAACACTTCTAACAAAAAAGTTTTGATTTGGTTTCTCTTTTATAACTCTATGACTAGGACATTTGGTAGCCGCTGCCAAGGATTCAGGTGTGATGCAGCGATCTTTGCCTGTGGGTAACATGGTGTTGCTACGTTCCCAGAAGTAATATGTTTTAAGCTCCACCTGGCCATCGATGAGCTTGTAGACCCCCCGAAACGGAGTCACCATGTATCCCTTGGGCAAACGTGTCAATTTTACGAACGTATCCCAGTCCTCGAAGGATTCGTACTGACTTATGTACACCATGCAGCAGTTCTGGCTGCTGCAGTTTCTCCCAGTATTGTCATCTACAAAGGTTGTAGGAATACAGAAAATAAGTTTACAAGAATTTATTTGTTGGGCTTATTTTACCCACGCAACGACGGCAACGGAAGACCGGATAAAGGGACCACGATCTGCTTTCCTCGGCCAATTTGGGATCCGAGACGCTGTCCACAATCATCACAAAAAATAAGGCTGAGAGGGATTGGCCATTGGTAAACTTTCCTGGTAATTAGAAATGAATTATAATTAACACATAATACTTAGAGTTTGAAAGATTTAATCTTACGCTGCTTCCATATAGAATACAAAAATTTTGGATTATAATACTCATAAGAAAAATTGTATTTCATTTGTTCGGTATCTTCGAAGTCTGAGACCTTTTTCCGTAGGCATTCTTTTTGGTTATGGGATAATCTGAAAACCACAAAGAGATGTTGAGATAAACAAATATGTGTAAATCCCAACATCGCAAACTTACAGATCCCAAGTAATATCGTCGCCGTGGCTTAGGAGTTCGGCAAACATTTGCTGCACTTCCCTGACTGTTGGGTTTAAGCTTTCAGTATCCTTCGATGCACTCATATTTGCCGAAAAAGTCTTTGTTCTGAAAGAATTACTCACCACTTGTTGCACTTTGCAGATGGAAGTTCCAGTGCAACGCGCATATCGATAGTTGATAGTAAACCTTTTCTAATATATAAGCTGCGAGGATAATAAATAAGTTAGCTGTCCGATTAAAAATGTATCCGAATTTAAAAACATTTTTGAATTTCAATTGGCAAACAAAGTGATAACAGCAAAATATTAAAAAATATCGGAATTTTATTGCAGTTTCTAACTATCGATAATATCATACATTTTGCCTAAGCAAAGTTTCCCACCTTTTCCTTGAGTATGGCAACTCCACTCCATGAGCCGTTAAAAGAGATGGAGAAAAATCAAATTTATTATAAAAAAGCTTTCAACCGGAAATCTATACAGATAGTGATGGTTAGTAATGTGCCAAAACATCTAAAGTCTGCTTAGAACATCGATGTTTTCGTCAATGCATCTCCACTTCATGTTCGACTCCAGTGTGACCAGCTGCCTGGGAGGAGGAATTCCTTTCTTTTTCCTCACAAGTTTCAGTGTTTTTATAGGAAACGGTCACTCAGTTTGAACAAGAGGAAAAGGCGGACGCGCTGACCGTGTTGCTCCCACTGAAAATGTTTAAAAAATACAACTAAAACCCTTGTCGATAAAAAAATAGCCGGGAAAAAACCAAAAGGTGCCATTTAAATTAAAAAGTGTAATATACCCCAAATCCTTATTATAAATGTAATTAACGAGCGAGTGGAGTTTTTTGGTGTGTGGCGGCGGTTTTTATTTGTTTTTTGGTGGAAAATGCAAAAAATATTGTGCTCGAGAACTCAATATAGCTTAACAGAATAGTAAGCCAAATGTTTTAACTAATTAAAAGTGCAAAAAGACGTCATTGAGGCGAGAAAAGCGCTGCAAAGAGAAAAGTCCAGGCCCAGCATCCTTCAGCCTGCTTCTTCTTCTTCATCATCCTTTGCATTCCTTTTCGCTTTACACTGTGTACTTGTATGTGTGTGTATGTGCGTGCGTCGCAGCCTCTCTTAGAAAATTGTGTTAAATAAATTTATTTAATCTGCCAATAACAAAAATTGATGCCAAAAAGCTACAAAATGTAAATGCGAACATGTGTGTTGAATTAGCACTCTCTCTCTCCGGCTTTCTCGCTCCAACTCTGCTTTAATAACTGTTACCTGATGTGTGCCTGTGCTCTTACCTTTAAAATAAATAAAAATACAATGTGATCCATTTATCTGTCTCTCCAAGGATAAACCAATTTGATGTGCCAACATAGGAGGACGCAGTACAGCAATCGCCAAGCAGGTAAAAATCAAATATTTATCAACAAATTTAAGAAACTAATTGAGCCAGCAGCGGCAGGACTTGGGGTTTATCTCTGTCTTTTACCAATTGGCACTTGACGCCTTTTTGTTGCGTCTTATCAGCATCTCATTGTTGTTGCCACGGTGTCCGCCCGCTCTCTCTGGCGCGCGCCGCCTCTTCACTCTCGCTCTCTCTCCCGGTATCCAAGTGTGTGCTTGTGGAATTTTTTCTCATGCGCTATTTTTTTTTTCATCGCCTTTAACTTGGCCAGCGTTGTTTTTGTTTTTGTATTTACTGAAGGCAGCGTTGTTGTGTGCTCTTCTTTTTCTGCGCCTTTTTGTTGCTTTTTTTTGCATGTCTGTGTCGCCGTGGCTGGGGGCTGACCTTGAAGAAGTTCAGGCACAGTGGCACGCATGCCTGCTCGACTGTTTGCCACTCCGCCTGCTTCGCTTTCCGGCTCCTGTGCCATTTTTGCAGCCCCTTGGCCTTGGCGGGCTCCACTGTACCGCCCGCGCCACTGCCAGGCTGCATCGTCCCCTAACACGCGCGAGTGCCAAAAGAGTGTTTACATATTCGCTCTTACAGTGGAACTTCCGATAGCTTGCAAAGCCAAAAGAGATTATATTTCCGTAACAGAACCTTTGTATTCAAATTAAGATAACAAACAAAATGTTATTAGATGCTCGATTCATAGAATTAATTTACTCTTCGCAAATCACCTAAGTTTAAGTTTACAAACTTATTCATCAGTTAACTTTATTAAAAATTATACAATTTTATAAATATTCACATTTTCTGTGGCAATAATATATGTATTCAATGCAAATAACAATTAAATGACCTTTTTTGTACTCCAAGCTTCAAAATCCCATTTGTCATTTCTTCAAACAGTTTTGATTTATTTATTGCGACACCATATATGTACTATATAGACGCCATCAATCTACAAATTTCACTTTATCAATTTGTTCATACGCCCTAAATATGTCAAATCGCATGCTTCGTGGAATTTAAAGCTTTACTTTTTAATTGTTGAGCAGCTTCCGCGCGAAGCTCGCTCTTTAACATTCTCTAAATAAATTTCCCTGGCTGACTATATATTATATGTACATATAAAGAAACTTTTTAAAGCACTGAAATAAATTTAAAGTTAGGTAAACCGTTGAAATATTTAAATTTTAATCAGTTAAAAAATAAAATAAATTATTTCCATCAAGTAATGAAAAGATACTAGGTCTGAATGAAGATTGCAAGTTGAAATATTTTTGTTAATTTTGTGTATTTAATAAGAATTTTGAAGTAATATTTTATTTGTTTCTGTGCTACCATTTAGCTACCTTTCGTTGCCTCTGTTTTCTTTGTTTATTTGTTTGCGTATTCGCATCTCTTGCTTCTATTCGCCACCTTTTGAGCCTTATGGCCCACTGATAACTGACGGTACTGACGGAGCGTCGGACGTTAGCCGCTCACGGTGCGCGGTGTTGGTTTTATTGGTCCGTACATCGACCCCGGGAGACTCACCGCCGACGTCACGTCAACGTCAGCGGCTTAAGGTTTTTTTTAGCTTTCTCTTTTACTCCCGCTTGAATTTCCGATCCCAGTGAAATGTATAAAAGTTGGCGAACTGTGCTATCTCTTAAGAGCACATAAAATTTGCCAACAAACACACATTTCAGATTATCATGTGACTAGTTTTATCTTCCATATTAATTAAGTTTGTAGTGTATGAATATTGTGCTTATATTTGTAGTCAGTTTCTCTTTCTGTGAGGAACAAGGTTCTCATTTTGAAAAAATCGGACTTTTAAAACCTCCTCAAACAATGGTAAGTCTAATGTTTGTTTGATTTGTGACTCATTTAATGCAAGAAGATTATTTTATTTAGGCTTCTTATTAATAACTCTTTTTTGAATACAACACCCTTTAACATAATTAGAAAAGAATACTTTCTACTTATTAAATTTTCAGATAACGAAAAATAAGTCATATTTTTAATAATGAAATGCACAAATCTAATCTAACGCCTAAAAATAATAGACATAATTAATTTTTATATGAGATTATTTGTCATGTGACAATGTCATGCCAAGGTTTAAATTTCAAAATACTAATCAAGTTAGGGCACAGTAGCTAATAAATATATAGTATTATCTTATTGAGAGGAATGGCAACATGTAGAGAATACATTATTGTTTATTTCAATTATAAATATTCTGCAAATTTATATGGATTTCGATTTTGCACATGTGTACTTGAAATTCCAACTTAAGCGTTCGACCGCTGGAAAATAAACAAGCGAATTAAAACGATAATGAGGAGCGCTCTCCGCCTCACAAAACAGACTAAATTTATATCTGTTTGGGGGGCGAAGCTTATGTTGATGTTTGCAAACTTTGGAATTTATTTATTGCCCGTGTAAATTATAAAAACCAGGCATGTGGCGAAATTTTGCATTGCAGAAGGTTTTCATTTCAATTCTTCTGCATTTCTAAATTAGGTTTCATAAATTAGGTTGCATATAAAAGAGTTCTACGGAAAACCTTTGTTTACTTTCAAGGCAATGCAGTTCCCAGAATTTCTTTCTTTGTAGAAAAAACGTTGCCTTCAGCAACATTTCAAGACCAGCAAAGTTCAGATATCAATTTGCGAGAAATTCTTGCTAATTTTTTATCAATAAAATAATTTGCATTAATAAACGACACGAGAAATGTGAGATATATATGAATGATATGCAACATTAAATCTACATAAATTCACTTGAGCAAAGTGCTCAATTGAACTTTGCAAACCCCAAAGAAAGTGAGTCACGACATATTTTATATTTTATTTAGCAATCTCTTTTTTGTTTTGTTTTACTCAATTCGCACTCTTTACTCATATTTGAATAAAAAGAATAACTTTGTTTTTAAGTGGGATATTCATTTGTTAAAATACAAATGTTTTGTATTTTCTACTTGAGCTAAGTCCCGTTCCTTGCCCCGATAAAAGTGATGGGAGTGCGTGCTGAGAACTCGTTTTCGCCGTTCTTTTCCAGGGTTCAACGCTGGACTTTGGCCTGTGAAAATGTAAACAAAAGGCGCGTAATTAAATTTTCATACGCTGCCTAAGGAAAATGTATTCATAAATTATTTAGCGTGCGAGAGAGTGACCAACCCCGAAGGCAGGCCATAAAGCGGCCAGGAACCGTTCCGTTCCGTTCCCAACCTGGGTGTGTCCTCGCTCCTCCTCATTTTTGCATTTTTATTTCCCTCTTTCACGGTTGCTCTATACCCGCTGGCTTTTTTAATTGGCAATCGGCGGCGCCCGCTGGTTTGTCACTCAGCCAGTTTGTCCTTCAATCAAGCCGAATGCATTTGTCTCCGCTCTGTCATCCGGCCACCCAGCACCCCCACACACAATGTATGTATGATCCCTCTTCGGGTGCTTTGAGTAATAATGCTCTTTATGACTTCGGGGTCCCGGTTCGGGAAACTTCCTTGCAAAGGCACACATAGTTGTGTGTATCCTATGTCCACTGCCGCAGGCTTTGCGAGCAAGAGTTAATTATGGCTTTGTGGCGGCTGTGCACTGGGGGAAAACACCAGGATCCAGCATCCCTTTCTACACGGTAAAAATGCATTAACATTCAAAAAAAGAAGAAGCCTTAAGCCCATATATTCTCAATTAATTTCAAATGAAGCCTTCGCGAAAAGAGATTTTAATATTGCAATACAAATTATATATAAGTTATATACATTATTTCCTTCTTTTTGTGATATGGCAAACATATCCCGCGGAAATGGGAAATGGAATGGAAATGGGAGCAAGGCCAAGCGATAACAAAGCTTCGCAAACATTTAAGTCATAATAAACAAGTTATATTTTGTTGATATTACTCGACATCACTTCTGTGCAAATATAATATATGCTTCCTTTTAAACTTAAGAAACTTGCAATCTTTCACTTAAAAACAGTTGGAATTCGCTTTAGAATTTCCGTCGCTCTCAGGATAAAAATAAAATAATAACAAATATTGCAATCTTTCTTCCGTAAATAAATTATTTTCATTCCAAGTTTCTCTGAGTGATTGGCCAACGCCCAGGCTAAAGCAGGATAGTGCTCGTAAATCCTGAGAAGAAGGCGGATAAACCGTCGGAGGCTCAGGCAGATTGCATCCGCATCCGGTGCCTGGGATGTCCAACATGTTTGCAACTTAAATTGCAACTTGAATTGCATGCACGTTGCACCCACATTCGCTTAAATATCTGTCTGGCATCGTTATATAGCATTGCCCCGCAATTTGTTGGCCACGTGAGAGAGAGTGCGTGCAGCAGTCGCAGTGCAAATGGAAATGAAAATGGGAAAAGTTTGCTGTTTCACCCACAGAACAGTACCGCACAGCACCTCACCGCAAAATGTTGCCCAGGCGAAGGAAACTCCCTCTGTCTGTTGGCCCAGCATGTTGTAATTGCGGCATGTTGGCAGCATAAAACTCGTCTGGGTTTACCCTATTCCTCCCACTATATATATATATTTTTTTTTTCCAGTCTGCGGAACTCCTTCAAGCCGCTGCCAGCTTCGCTGACTCACATTTTTCGACATCTGGGACAGGGCGAGTTTTTCCGAGGCTCTCTGAGTGCATGCACTCAGGAAAGGGATGTTTAAGAAAGGATTATTGTTGAATTTATATAAGCAGGATCTTGATTTATGGAGCTATAGGATAGGATACGAAAGGCATAATATAAAATTTGATGTATTTGGATATACAAATTCCAAAATGCTAAGGAAATAATTGCCAGAAATCTATGTACGTATACAATACACCTCTTGATTGTGACCATGACATGAGGGTGATTTGTTTGCAGTGCGTCTGCCTGTGGCATGTGTGAGCACAGGCACTGTGCAGCCACATACTTACGTAAATATGTGTAAGTAAACACACAGGGATGGCTACATTTGCCAGCTAGCAACATGTGAGGGACATTTGTCTACGCCGACGGCGGGTGGGTGCCTAATGCTGAATGCTTGAGCTCTTGACTTGACTCCCTTTTGACGGCGGCGACAGGATGCCAAGTGGCGAATGCAACGCTCTCCGGGCTCTCGAGATGCCGTCGGATCACAGTGACATATATATACGAAGATCTCCAGCTGCGGACATGCCACGCTTCAGTTTCCCCGGAATCTGGCATAAACAATGCGGGGCTATTGTCGTATTATCAAACTGAGAAAATTCCAAGCAATTAGAAAACGTTTTCCCATATGCAAATGAACCTTGTTTGCGGATTCTATAAAATTGTATACAAAGTAGCTGCAATAATTCGTAGGAATACAAAAGGTAAATCTTTTAAGACTACAGTTTAAAGTCGTTTAGGTATATATTATTGTATAATAACTTTTATTGTAGACTTAACTTTACAACTAAAGTTATGGTTGTCTAGTGAGATAAGTCTGGTGACATAAAGTCTAATGACATAAAGTCTAATGACATCAAGCCTCACAGAACCAAACAAAAAACTCTAGTTTATCTTTTCCCCCAGTAGATAAAATTCTCTATGGTTTTTTAAATATTTTTGCATATTCAACCGTCTCAAGTTGTGACTATTACTCATAAAACCAATTAAAGTGTTCTATAAAAAGTACAACACGGAAAAATGGTTGGGTTTAAGCTCTTTTAAGTCACAATTTAGACCCTTAAATAATTATATACTTTCTAGCATGTATAAAAGTTAAGAAAATTAAAGATAAATTCAATTTTAAACATTAACATTTAATGAACTTTAATTTATTTATAAACCTTACCTGACTGAAAAACTTTCTTGCGAAACAAAGCAAATGCTATTTAAGAGGCACTTCCTTAACGTCACAAACCAGTTTATCAATCACCAACTAAAACAGTGATTTTCTCGCGATTAAAAAAACCATCCTGAAACTTGCTCAAATGAAACCTATTTCCACACTTTCGATTAAACAACTCGTAGATGATGGATGTTGCTACGAACTTACATTTGATTCCGAATCCAACTGGCTCATTGACTGGAAATTGGAATTGTAATTTTCTGCACTTGTGTTAGCTTGTTTGTTTTTAAGTTGCTTGTTATTGACTGTGGCAATTCGCTTTGTTGCTAATTACGAACCGTATTTAAGTGTTGCCCTCGCATAAGTTCGAGTTGTTTGAGGGTGTACAATAGTCTTTATTTGTTTGCCTTGCTCTTGAGTTTTAAAAAGGTTACTAAGCAAAAGATATTGAATAAAAATAATAGTTAGAGCGTACCAGAAAATATTACGGCGAATTAAGCCCATGTAAGAACCCGCCTAAAAACACTACAAATCAGTGGTCCTCTCCTTATTATGTACCTTCCTTCGAAATGTAACAATGAACCCCAAATTTACATATTTCCCGCTATTTCCACCGCAGTGCTGTGTATAAATATTGCAGCCTGATTCCTGCCCGAATTGATGGCAATTACCACAAGGCCCTCTCGGATATCAGTAGTGCACGTGAAAGTTGCCTTTCTCGCTGCATTGTGTGCCGGCCGAGTGAGAGACAACATGACAGGCATTCGCAAAGTGTTTTTGGGCAGCAGCCAAGTTTTCGCCGTGCCAACCGGCTGCCATTCTGAATGAAATGAAAACAATTCCTCCTCTGGCGGCGGCCTGCAACTAATCAGAGCCCAGATACCCGATAAACAATAGAAGAATAGCCTGCCCAGAGCTGTCGATGTTTTTGTTGCCCATTCAGACCACGATAAAATTTAACCTTCGACTTGAAAAAGTTGTTCGGCATTGCTGTTGGCATTTTATCGACTGCAAAATGCCATCGTTGGCACCCATCCCAACACCCAACACTATCCTTTTATTCTATATATATTATAGACGTAGTCTAGGCTTATTTTCGTAGAGTTCACGAGAGGTGTGAACACTCAGTAATGGCCGCAAAGGTGAGGCAGCTGAGGTATGTTTGCACAGACAGGCACCACGGGTAACCATCATCGGTGGCTCTCCCTCTGGGAGTGTGGTGTATTCACTGTAATTTTATATCGTAAGCAAATATTTGCCAGCCAATCGGAAGGTATTACTAACCAAATATGTTACCGTTTTCGAGGTCAAGCCCGTAATTTTTAAATCATACAAAGAAATGGGTGCAAATCAATCAACAATAAAATGATTATACAATATGAGTAAAGCAAAAGGTATAAAATAGAAAATATATTGTAAGAAGAAGATTGTATTCTTCTTTAAGCTAACAAAAATAGAAAAACATTTAATTTGTAACCTAGTTCTGGCTCTTTAATTAATTTATAATTGATTTTGTCTGCAAGGTACTTTATTAATTTTACCAGACCCTGACTGCCTTTTCTAGAGCAATTATTACATGTATGCCATGGAGTACCATCATTCTCCAGGGCAAAGGGCAATAAAGTAATTGAAGAAGCCGCCGAGTAATTGAATTCTTATCATGCTCAGAAGTGTCACGAAATGCAGGGTAGTTTATTTATAGCTCCCACAAAGATGGATAGCCCACAGATAATTATCACAATTATTAATTAAAGGTTAATGTGACCTGCATACATCAAGTTTATTAAAGTTCATAACAAGTTATTGATTATATGTATGAACTTGTCATGTTTTATTCATCACAGTTTGAAAAATAATAAATTTTAGACAATGATTAAAGGAAAATCCCATCCTTTCCATTCATAAAACTAGACTGTATAGTTACTGCAGTAAAAGTAAGTACTTTCACTAAGGACACATGCAATTTTGATAGAAAATCTGTAACATGGAAAAGCTGTTTCCTGAAAAATATGTAACATGAAAGCCAATTTCTTTCGTTAGTAATTAAAACCAGGGAAAAACAAGCGAAAATGTTTACATTTTTTAAATATCCCTACACATACTTTAATCGCTGCCATCAAATGTCGTGACCGTTGGCAGTCAATTACTGGTGAATCAACCCTCGAAATCGGGCCTGCAGGCAAACTTCATTTTCCACTGCAGTTCGGCCTTGGTCTGGCCTAAAGCCTAAAGCCTAAAGCAGAAGTTGTCGACAGTTCGTTCGTTTTTGGCCAAGTCTGCAGGCCCCGCAGTTAGGAAAGGTCAGAGCCTCGTTTGTAATTAGTTTTTGCATATCTTGGAGCCGTCGCATCCGGCAAGTTCTCCTCTTCTTTTCACCCCTGAAATATTGTACTTCAAACCGCTACCTCTATATTTGGCCAGAACAGAGACGAACAGGACGAGCTTTGCGTGCTACCAAAGACCATTAACCACGGGGCCTGGGTACAGTCCTTTTACATTAACCATGCCCATAGAAAGCTATTGACTATGGCGGGGAATTTACATGAAAATAAAAAGTTTATAGCGTTTCGTGTTCGGCCTCGAATTTTACTTGTGACGCTCTCGTCGACAATCATGAATTATTTAAATGCAAGTAATATAGGGCGGAGCAGGACAGAAACCGGGCCAGCTGTCCTTAATAAACCAATATATGATATCTAATCGGAAACTTATCTAATCTCGACAGACACTGATAAAGACCCCTATGGATTTATTAGAACGATTATCTTTTATTGGTTGCATTACACTATCCTATATTTCATGGTGACTTCGGTGCACTTTAGTCAATTTAAAGGCAGTACGTGGCAGTGAAACAACCTAAGCGGTGTTGCCTCTGTTCTTTCGCGTTTGCTATAAAAGAGTGCTTGCATTTATCTGTACAATTTTCTTAAAATACATTCATTTGCATAAAAAAGGAATGCAGTTGTTTATTTTATTTACATTTTGTAGGTCCTTATTTTATTTAAAACCTCTACGTGACTGTGAATTTCATTATTCTCCCTTTGTTTTTGACTCTGGTCTGTCGCATTATTGACGGAAATGTACCCAAGTGCCTACCCATCCGGTTGCCTTTTATAAATATTGAATACAAACTGCACACCTTTTTCATATCACAGTGGGCGAACCATAAATAAATACATTCCAGTCAAGGACTGACAAGAGTATCTTACTGTTCAATTAATCATTATGACATATCATAATTTCTGGATTGGTATGCACTCGGAGAAGCTTTTGTTGATAGAATCCGGTTATAGCGACTGTTAAGGGACCGACTATTTTACGTTAGACGCACTAACCGGGAGTACTTAGCATACAATACCTTTGTAAGGGAACCAATTTAGCCATCGAGTGTTTTTCGCAATAACCGGACAAACGCTATAACCGGAGTCGTTATAACCGGATTCTACTGCATTTCATTTAACTCCTAATTTATGAATGATAATAATCCCGTAAATCACTTAATTGGTTAACTGACCTTGGTTTGATAACAACCAAACCCATTTAAAGGCTATAACTGTTTGCTGTTTGCCAATTTGTTCTTATCTTTATGACGCTCGTGACTTATAGTTAAATACTTAAACAATTAATAGCCACATATATAGCTAGTGTAGACTTCCATTAAGACTTCTATTAATTAATCTATATAATCAGTTGGCCACGCTTAGTCATATTTAGATTCTCTTGTCAGTAAATTTTTGTACATTTCTAGGAATCATTTTATCAGCAAATCGGTCAAACATACTTCCTCTAGTAGCTGTAATCTCTGGTTTCGCGACAAATAAATCGATAAGGCTAAATTGTCTTGGGGCAGGTTCAGTCTCAATGAGAGGACACACGGGTGCAGTTGGGGACATTTTCAGTACGGTGTCGGACGTACACGGAATCCATCAGGTGTGCGCTGAACGAATTATGGCAGGTGCGTTGCGATGTCATGACTTCAGCTCAGTAAACTTGTCCCAGGGCAATGAAAGGGAGGAGGGAGTCGCTAAGGCTGCTCTTCGATTAACCCGCTCCAACCGGCTGGCCACTTAGAAAATTGTCCCCATGTCGTGCCAATCAATTACCCTAATGGCCCAGTCATTATCACTGCGATAGTGATAAGCTAATTCAATTTATAGCCACACTAACCGTTTTTTATTACCACTTTACCGTTGCAGCCACTTGGATCCGTGGTTAAATGGCCAAGGCACGCAGAAAACGCTTCCGTCTGAGCTGTCCGGATATAGAGTTAGATCCAATTAGAAGAAGCCGCTAGGATGGACAAGCGATCGCTGTGCCTGCTGATCATCTGCCTGAACGTCTGCCTGGTCATCTGGCTGGTCAGTGTGCAGCAGGTGACGCTGCTGGACTCGGAGGTGATGGTGGACTTTGCCGGTATGAGCAGCACCCTTCATCCGCCCACGAGTGCCAACAGAGGAGGAGGAGGAGGAGGAGTAGCAGCAGCCGCAGCAGGAGGTGCGGGAGCGGGTGCGGCAGCCGGACCAGCTGGAGGATTCGTACGAGCCCGGGGTAGCCGGAGCAAACAAAACCAAATACCATACCAGCCTAGTCGCACACTTAGTCTTAACGATAGCCTAGTTAGCAATACATTCGAGCGATCAGCCACGATCAGGCCAACGACACCCCGAACGCCCGCTTCCCAGGGCCAGAGCACCACCCACCTGATGGACATGCCCAATTTCGAATACAAGATCAATCAGCCAGCCTGTGATAAGGGCGTTAAGGCGCTGGTCCTGATCCACTCGGCCATTGACAATTCCGAGAAGCGGCGACTCATCCGCGGCACGTGGGCGAATCGCTCATACATAAGTGGAACACCGCTGCGCGTGATCTTCGTGCTCGGGGCCGTTTCCAATAAGTATGTCCCCTCGTGGCAGCAACATCTAGAGTGGGAGGGCAAGAATTACGGGGACGTGATACAGGGCAACTTCGTGGACGCCTACCGCAACATGACCTACAAGCATGTGATGGCCCTCAAGTGGTTCTCCGAGAACTGTGGACACGCACAGCTGCTGGTCAAGGTGGACGACGACGTGTTCGTGAATACGCCGCAACTGGTCAGGTACATAGAGGATCCCACGTTCCCGGAGCATGAGCTCTTGGCGCGGCCGGACCTGTTGCTCTGCCGGTTGGTCAGGGAGTCGCGGGTGAAGCGAAGTTATCGGGTGAGTCCTATTGCTAAGGTAGTGGGGTTTTGCCTTCAAACAATTTTACAAGAGTCGATTTGTCACAGATTTGCCAATATTAAATCGAATAATATAGAACATCTGGAATAGTTCGCAGCAAAGGAATCTAACTCAATCGATAGCAGCGAATATATGTGGAGGCGAAACCCCTTGAAAATACGTTTAATTAAGCCGCCTTACTAATTAAAATCCATTCCTTTGCAGTCCAAGTGGCGGGTGACCTACAAGGAGTACCCCCACCGCTTCTACCCGCACTACTGTCCCGGCATGGCCATCGTGTACGCCTCGGATGTTGCCCGACGGCTGTATAAGGCGGCCCAGAAGGCCAAATACTTCTGGGTGGACGATGTACTCATCACGGGCATCCTGGCCGAGGAGACGGGCACAAAGATCACCACGTTGGAGCACTATCTGCAGAGCAAGGACGTTTGGCGGTTGCTCGAGGGAGCGACCGACCTAGATGACCCGCCCTTCCTCTTCACCAACCACGATGTCACGCCCGAGGAGGTCTTTGGCATTTGGCAGATGGTGATGGAACGCGAGCGCAGCAACTCATCTAAAGCATCCGCCCCCTCAATCCCATCCGCATCCTCTTCCAACACCATCGCGCCGGCGGTGCTCAGTGCGAATAATTCCGCGGTGCAGACGAGCTCCGGCCACAGCTAGTTTGACTGGCAACTTAATGGATTACGTTTAGTTTCTTTGGCTGTTCAGTTTTAGGGTTTCGTTAAGCTTAGGTTTTTACTTTGTAGTTATCCATAATGTTAACTGATTACTGATTACTGATAGGTAGCATTTTTGTAGGGACGAACACACAACGGAACATTGCAAGTCAAGTGAACCACCAACCACCTGCCTACAATCATTTGTATCATACGGAACTGTAACTAATCTAAGCATTATTCTGATAGTCAAGTATGTACATCCCATGCGAATCGCTCAGCAATAAAACCAAGAGATAACCAGAGAACACCAACAACCAACAGAAACACCCACACCAAACCCCAACAGCAGCAGTAGTAGCAATGATGAAGCCGAGCAGAGCAACCGCAGCATGGGTTAACCTTAAGCACAACTCTTATCACATAAGACAACTACCATAGAACTTAATTGAGTAAACGACGTAGGGACACGGCTAGGCTAAATAGAGCGCGCGCTGACAAACTGAGGACTCGAGGAGCCCTTTTTCGATCGTAGTAATGTGGAATCGGCGAATATATAGGCCGGCAATATAACCAAACCAAAAATAATGAATTCGGACAAGAGTTTAGCCCAAAAACGAAGCGAGTATTTATTACAATATGTGTAGGAACAAATATGCGGCGCTTATACTATGATATTTTCCTCTTATCCTTTATTTTGTATCGTATTTACCCCGCAAAATGTATTTTGTAGCTGTCAATCTCTCTGAATCCTCTTGATTCTAGTAATTCCAGTAACGCCTAAAGATTGCAGAGACGGCAAAACACATTTATACTGATACATTTAATGAAATTAAAGGATAACATAAGTGGGAACAGTAAAGGCAGGAACGTTAACATGAAATATCAAACGGAAAGTAGGGAACGAGTCCGAGCATACGCTAAAAACGACGAACAAGAACGAAAATTGTAACAAATGAAATTTATAAATGTCTAATGAAATTAATTAAATGTTCAAGTTTGTCAGAAATTATATTGAAAATTATTTCCAAATACAAATTGCAAACGAAATTGGAGGTTTGTCTATGTTTTTGGGTTTTTTTGGGATTTCAAGGAACTGGTTTTAAGCGAGGTAAAAAAATTCAAATTTATTTTTTACACTTGGGGTCTTAACACATTTTTTTTAAGCTTTTTTTTATAGTTTTTCTAAATTTGTAAATAATGGTTCACTGTTCTCACATGAGTTCCACACTGTTCTCACCCATCAGGTTCCACACTGTTCTCACCCATCAGGTTCCACACTGTTCTCACTCCACAAAAGACAGAAAGAGACAAACATATGCCCAACCCAAGTCTTATAGCAATCAGTTTGTGTCTGGTATTGTCATTCAAATCCGGGCGGTTCTTTCAAAAAGTGTCATTGAAAACGAACTTTTGTGAATAATTTAAAGCTTTTCATTTCGTACTTGCGTATAGTACGTGCCTGTGTCATATTTGCACTTGACCAGGACACGCCCGCACCTCGGCTAATTCACCTGTTTGCCATGTAAATAATTCAATGCGCGCCCGGAAAAGGAAACCCACTGCAGCAGCTGCGTTCAAGGACTTCAAAATCGCCACCAGGAATAGCAAAGCAATTGAATTTAATTTGAAAGCGCCACGTTGGTCGACAGAGTCGAATTGCGTTGAATTCACATTCGAGGGCCACTTATTCGGGGCTAAGAGGGCGGAGGAGGAGGGTGGAGGCAGGCTGCCCTGCTGACAAGTAATTGTTTTTATTCCCACGGAAGGACCCAACCCGACCCCACTGCGCGGTGACGTGTGTGCTGGCTCGCCGGCCAATTGTTGCATTATAGACGTAGTATAGTCGCGTCCTGATTAGTCGTGTTCCCTGGCAGCTCAGTACTTCTTGGTTGGTCGGTCGGTGCGGTCATAGGTTCAACTTTGGTGGCTATTAAGTATTGAGTTTATTTCACACTCATGGCAGCAATGGGCTCGGTGAGTGCTTAAACCGTAACTACTGTGTCAACAACGAGACCTTTGTAAGGAATTATTTATCATTGATTGGCTTAGCACAGGGACTAACAAATTAGTGGGAGGAGGATCGAGATAATGAGTGATTGTTTATGGGCTCTGGAAATCAAAAGAAGGATCTCTTTTGTGGAAAATTCAGCTTAATAGCCTATGTTATTCTCTAATAAGGAAATGAGAAAATTGTTTTATCCTGTTTCAAGTAAACAATTAAACATTAAACATTTGATATAGTGTTAATACATTTGATTCGGGGAGGCCAAATAAATATTCCTGACAGGAACTTAACTTGATGCTAAGTATATTTATATATAAAAGAAAAACATTGAACAAGAAATTAAGCTTTCTTCGGTAAACCTACTTTTCTATACCCTTGCAGTTTACAATTGGATAATCGGAAGTCAATTATAACTAAGCAAAAAAAGCATAATTTTAATTCTAAAAGTTTTTGTACGCGTGATATGAAAAGGTTGATAAAACTCAATATGGAACTTAACATGGCTAGATTGACTAGACTAGATGCTGATCAAGAATACATATAGTATATATAGGGTAGTATATAGGGTCGATTTCGGACTAAAATTATAATTCGTTGCAAGGGTATAATAATATTCGGTGTTTTGATCAAAAACTTGCATTATAGTTATTTATCTACTAAGAAAAGCTACAAACAAATGTTCTTAGAGTAAAAATATGTGGAATTGTAATTTTATATTTTACTTGCCATTTTTAAGATCTTTTTAACTACAAATAAATAGGAGATTGGTGGAAAATATAAAGTTATTCTTCCCAAGAATTCATAATTGAAAACATTTATTAACATTGTTAAAAATCGAACCCGAAAACCATACTTTCTTGACAACAATGACCTTTGTTGAACTATCCAAGGGCCAGATTTTAATCTGGCTTAGACCCGTGAGCTCTTAAGTGTCGTTAAAGTGCACCTCCCCTGGGCATAATTCGGTCCTTCCCTGTCGACATTAGTTTTCTCCGGTGGCAATTGCTAGGCAAACACACGCTAGACACCCGCTGACAGCAATCAATTGCGGTGTGTGTGTGTGCGGTGTGCTCGAGATTAATGATAACTGTTAGCCGACTTAGACCTAGCGATCCTGGGGAAGGAGCAGCGGAGCAGCGGCAGATGGAGCAGCAGATAGAGCAAGAGGAGGGTCCTTCAGATGCGGACTTTGAGTGGCGCCGCCTTCGTTAGCTGCAAATTATTTACAAGTGCTGGCAAAACAAAGGCAACATGCAACATGCAACTCCGCACACTTGCCACTCCGGTACTCCGGTACTCGGCAGCTCGGCACTCCAATGCCATCCACTGGAGGCTGCTGTTTTTGGATCGCAAGCTTCCCAAGCTGGCTGCCCCGATGTGTGTCAAGTCGAGAGGGGGAATCCCAGAACGCGGAATACATACAGGAGCGAGGAGGAGTTGCTGCTGCTCTGCCACTTGCCTGCCCCTCTCTAAGCGTCGTCCCTGCGCCGGCGCCAGTACGGTTCGCACTCTTTTTTCGAAGCCAAAGCCAGCATCATCGGCCAGCATCGCATCGGCAGCGATTTGATGGAGTGACGATGCTCGGCAGCTGTCGATTGGCCAGTTTTTAGTACAACATCCCACTCGGGCCGCAGAGATACGAGTGGATACGCGGACTCGGGTCCTGGCGCTGCCGCTGCTGCCTCTGGCCTGGCTATAAATGTTTTGTTTTTCTGCAGTTTGTTGTTAGTGCTGAACGGCAGTGAACGGGCAGCGTTTGTTGGTTGTTGGTCTCTCGCACACACAGAGGAGCCCAAGGAGTTGGCTAAGCAGAGAGGGAGTTTTGGCACATGTTTTGGTTCGGCTTCAGCTTCCTTTTTTCGCGCCCGCTGCATCTTCGCATCTCCGCCTCCCCAGAATCCATCGCATTCTCGTAAACTACCGCCCAAAATTAAGTGCCAAGTGACCAGGAAGTACACACCACACACAGTACGCTCCCCGCAGAAACAGCACCCCTCCCCAGGACAATCACGGAAAGGACATCAACAACGGAAAGTGCAAATTACAACGTACACACAACAAATTTAGCAGTAAACACAGATACAACCTTTGAGGGACAGCAACCTACGAATTTCCCAGTGCGTGACATCCAACAACTACAAAAACCACAACAGGTGTTTCAGCTTTAACTCGATATTGTTCGTAGAACCAGGTAGAACCAAATCTGACTGTAGGGCAGAACAAGTCGAAAATCCTGCCAGCAGCAATTAGGAACTGTTCATAATTGATGAGGTGAAACTTTCGCTTTGGTGCGTGTCATCTGATTTGGATTCTTATTACTATTTGTATCTGTGTTTCTGTGTTTCTGTGTGTGTGCCTGGCTCAGAGTGTGCGTGTGCCTGCCCGAGGGTGTGCGAGAGTGCGTGAGTGTGTGTGTGACTGCTCGGCTCGGCGCACGTGCAACGAAAGATGGTCGAGGAGTTCCTGGAGAAGTTGCCAGAAATCGACACACGCTACGAGGTGAGTCCCGTCACAGTCCCAGCCGAAGGCCTGTCCTTTTTTTAAACTATGCAGTCATCAAATGCAGTGAGAAAAACTAGAGTACTATTAAGGAATTTATGCCAAGGCGAAGTTACAGGGCAACAGTGTGCAGAGCATCGCTTTAATATTTTATAACATTATTTAAAGTTTTTAAAGTAAAGTGATATTTTATAAGAATTTTTTTGAGCAGGCTGTGATAAGGTGAAATGCAGGAACTACCAGTATTTAATTTGATTTTGAACCTAATTATTAACCATTCATTGCTTAAAGGGAATTATAATTTTAATGAGTCACAAGTGGTTGCAAAATAATTAAATTACTTTAAGCCGAAATCATTGACCCTTAATATTATTTTATAAAGAAGTTTGGAGATACTCAATAGTTTCTTAATAACAAAAATTTCCAGTGCCAAAACAATACTATTTTTAAAGCCATTTAAAGCACTTAAATTAATATATTTAGTTTAGAATTAAAACTTTAAGGAATTTTAAGTTTATTCCTGTGAAAGTTTCTTAAAAAAAACAAATAATGTTTATTAGTTAGTTTTTGGGTTTTAGTTAGCAGATAAAACTAATTTTAAAATTTTTAAAGTTCCTTAAAAAGACATTTTTAACCATTAATTAAATAGTATTCTTTTGTTTTGTAAACATAACTTCTTATGGGGCCAACAAATTATTAATAACAAATAATAAATAAATATAATAAAAAATATTTGTTGAGCAGAAAGACAATCTTAGCTGTCTTAAATTTGTGTTTTCAATAATTAAATTCTGTAAAAATTTAAACAACACTCATGAGACTTAAAACACAATAAAGTGCTCATTTTGAATATTCCCAAAATAATAGTGGTCGTAAAAAATCTGTTCAAGGCTTTCTAAAAGTCAGCAGTTTCCTCCTTTTTATAACCGCTTTCGGAATGAAATATTTTATGGCACACTCTGGTGAAATCTCCAAAGGTTTTTCCCCACCAAATGGAAAAGGGCACAACAATGAAACTAAAGGCCAATTTGGCTGATATTTTCCCGCCGTGTACGTCTGCTCCATTTCCCATTGTTGTGCTGTATTCCTTTATTTTTTAATCACATTGCTCGGCTGTTTACCGAGGCATTGTTTTGCGTCCCCCAACAGAAGAACAGCAGCTGCTCCTGCTCCTGCTCCTGCTGCACCGGCAAGGCAAATATCCAGCGGCAGCCTTTGTTTTTCCAGGCAGCATAAGCACCTGCCCAGAGCCCAACTTCCTGGCTGGCTTTCAAACGCTTTTTTGCCACGCTGTTTGTTTTGCCGCTCAAATTACATTTCCCTACATGGATTCGCATTATGCTGAGTGTACAACTGAGCCGGGGATTCCAGGGATTCCTGCGATTCATTTCCGCCAACTGGGGCCCGGATATTTAATCAGTTCGCCGCCGCCACTGTCTGTTGAGTGCTGCAGTTACACACTGCACTTAGGCCGAGGCTCTTTTGCCTTTGGCATTTGTTTTACGGCGAATATTTGGCCAAAGGCTTCCCCCGAGGAGGCTGAAAACCGTAGTAGTAGTAGAAGTAGTAGTAGCACCTGGGGCTCAGCCAGGCATTAGCCCAGATTCAGATGCAGATTCAGATCCTTTGTCTTGCCTGAGCTTTCTCCAAATATTTGGTTTGCCGTTGACTTGGCGCTGAGTTTCGGGGTCACAAAAGCCAGATCAGATGTTGGTGAACTTTTTGGGATCTGGGATTTGGAATTTAAATCGGTTGTGAGCAACGGATAAATACATGTTTGCATATAAATAATGCTATCTATTTGTTTAGCGGAATTTAAATATCTAACAAAGGCTAGAGCAAAAGCCAGCGGATAAGCACAAACACAAACAGAGGGAATCAAATATTTACCGAGTGGAATTTACGAATTGCAGTTGGTTCGATAAAAAAGTACTTTTTCTATTTCAACTTAGGTGGAATTTGTGTATATTGTTTGCAGATATTTGCAAGCTGTTTAGAGAGTTAAAAAAATAATTAGTTTAGATAGATTCCTTTTAATTGAAAAGTAAAAATTACGATCTAATAATGCAGTCATTATTTTAAATGAAAGGTTAACATGCAGTTTGCATTTTAAATAAAGAAATCAGGAAATTAACAAGACTCAAAATACTTAGTGAAATTAAATATACATACTTTTTTTATGTTAAATATACCAAGGAATTTAATACAATATATTTAATGAAAAGAGGTAAAGTATTTTTTTTAATTCCAAAATAGAACCGCCAAAAATGATTAATCCACATTTTCCAATTAGTTATGGAACCACTAAATTTATGATAATTTTTTTTTTGGCTTAAATTACTTATAAATTCAAGACAGACTCCTTTAAAATTATTTACTCACATTTTTTAAATAGTTTTTTAACTTTAAACCACTCAAGAGTAATTAGTATTTAGTCACGTTCTTGTTAGACTTGCTAGCAATTTATAATAATGACTCCCAGGCAAGGCAGTCACATCCGCAGATGATCTCCGCTCTTTAAACTGCTATCGATTATGTCTTCAGCTGTCGCTTCATGCCACAACTATTTTATCAAATTTATTTCCCAGCCCCAAACTCCCCGCCGCCACTCGAAAGTTTCCCGTTACACCACTCGGTTTCCCTGGGAAAGTCAGGCCCAGAAAGTGATGGTTCAGTCAACAACTTGAAAGGCAATTAGCGCACTTCTCGCTCGGACTTTAGTGGGTAACTGGGCTAGCTTGGATCGGGACTGGCAGTGTAAGTGTAAGTGCAAGTGTGCCTGGGACGGGTTAGGGTCATTCGGGCCAAAGGCGAGTCATGGCCAACAGTTTAGCGTGCACATTAACTTTATTAGCGCGATACAACTGGGTAAACAGGGTGTGTGTTAGATAATTATGCGGCACACATGGGTAACAATGGCGGCCGCGAGAGGTCCTTGTGAGTCCTTTATGACCCGCAAAGAGGGCCAGACAAAGCCCCCCAGAAAACTAATAAACAACAGCCGACCGCGATCAATAAAAATTAATTATTCAGTGTATGTGGCAAAGTACAGGCCATCAACTCTCGCTGGCACTAATCCCGCCAATGGCTTATTTATGGCCCCGTGTGCGTATCGTCCTGCAAGGACCTCTTTTTGTGTGTGTGTGACTTACAGCTGCGGCTTCGGTCGCGATGTCGCTACAATATACCCGTTAATTTGCATGACAAAGTAGCAGGCCGCTGTGGCCCCGCTGAGGGCAAAGCGGAAAACTGGAAACCCAGCAGGGAAAATGCGAGAAAAACCAAAACGAAACGAACGGGCGACAGACGAGTAAATGAAAATGTTTAAATTTACACGGCCAGCTCAAACAAAAAGGTTGGAGTAAAAAAAATTGGGCTTGAAAACGAGAGAGTGGGGAATGAAAAAATGCTGGACATCGAATTTCATCCTCCGGTGTCCTTTGCCGGGGCAATTGCCAGTGCAATTTCAATTGCATTTAATTAAATCCGAGCTGGGAAACCGACAATTTGCTGAAATTGAAATCGATGCGAAGCAAATGCCAAAGTTTTCCCCGCCACATACAAAAAGGTGAGGAGATCTGCTGACGGCATCGTCATCTCGAAACTTCCAAAGTTCATTTGGCTTGCAAGGATTTACCACGAGATTTATGCAAATTGCACACACAAGCCCCCAGTGGCAACTTTGGGGTTAAGTTAAACGTAATTTGGTGTCAAGTTTCCAAGCCGGCAATTTTCCTCATTCCTCATCCCAATCTGCTGAAGCTGCTATATAGTATATATATTTATTTCATTTCATTTTATCTTATTTTAGGGATATCTCTGGGGCATTCATTCATTCATATTTGTGAGATTTTCACTTATTTTTATAATTTGTGCAGCAATAGTTACAGTTCTTTTGCCTTTTGATTTTATAGTGGTTATATTTTGGTGTATTTTATTTTGTACAAATTAAATATCTTTAGAGTGCAATTTTAAGGTCTTTATCTAATTTTAATGTTGGTCTTTTTAACGCTTCTCCTTTCGGTGTAAAATAAATGAAGTACTTGTTTGTTCATTTATTTTTAAGTCCCAGCTTTTACTATAATTTTATTCCGCGTTTATATTTAAAATTGTTAAAGTTTAACTGGCAGTGTTACTTGGGGCAATAAAAAGGAATTTCATTTTAAGTACTATACCAGTTTGGTTTATATGAACACAAAATGGCCTTTTATAAATTGAAATTAAATAATTATATGGATAATCTGCGATAACTTTTATATATACTTATGCATATATATATATATTTATGAATATTTATTATATGCATATATTATATGTATATATTTGTTGTACTTTGGCATATTCCCATACATAACTCCCTTGGTTTTAGTCGTTTTGTATTAAATTCACTTCCATTTTCCCTAATGCCTTGGCTTTTCTATATCTGAAATTTCCCACAATTTATAAATGTACTTTTAATTTTTAGTTCTTATGTGACTGTTTCCCATATAATTCTATTCAGCTTCCTGCACTTTACTGCAAAAGCATTTGTGTAAATTGTACTTATCTAAATTTATTCGTTTCTATTCGCATTCATGAGAATGTATCTTCGTTTATATTCTGTGCAGGGTTTGCTTATTTGCAAACAAAAAGCAATTTCGGCAACATTTTAATTGAAGCCCAAACCAGTCGCTGCTCTATAGCCTTTTCCTGCCAGCACACCTGTTCAGGCCCATTCCGCTCTCCGCTCTCCAGGTGGCTTAGTGTCTCTTATCCGGGACAGACACTCGTGGATCCAGTCCACATCCGCACATGGCAGACTTCTGGCAGGGAGCCAGCAAACACAGAGCAGCAGAAGACTCACAACGACATCGTTGAAAGTTTGTCACATTTTGCAGGCAAAACATTTTCAATATGCAGGAGCCGTTAATATGACAGCCAGCCTCGAAATGTGGCGGGGTGGGGTGTGTGGGAAATGGCGATGGGGAAAGCCGGGAAAAACTCCGCATAGGACCCATGCATTTAGATTGCTTCTGTTTTATGGTATCCGGGGGGCGGGCACGTGGCGGGTCACATGGCGTATGCGTAATATGCTGCATAATGCGTGTTTAGATCAAAATTGAATTGCGCATTTTACATGTCGAATACGTGACGTGCTCAGCCGCTCAACAGCTCCCCACGTGCCCTTTGACCTCCAGTAAGGCAGCTCACATTTCCTCCGCATTGTCCAAATGACTTTAGAGAGTGTGAGTGACGGCGCAGATTTTCCTGATTTACCCACATAGCTCACATAGCTCTCTTTCCCGGAGGGGGATATTGTTTACTTACGGAGATTTTGGCTTAAAATCGCTTTGGGGCTTTATTTTATTTTTTTAAGGCCATCAATCAAACTATTATTTGGCGAAATAAATTATAAACTTCATTCCTGACCGAGCACAAATCATCAGCAGTCAGCGAGGAACACAGATTGCAGTTCATTGAGATAAATGAAAATGAATATTTATGGAGCCAAAAACAAAGGAGAATTGTGAAAATGAATACAAATATTTGAGTGGCTACATAGAGGAAAATGTTTTTAACTAGGATTATTTTTAATAAAGCTAAAAAAGGGAACATAGACCCCTTAAAATAATTTGATAAAAGAGAAGAAAACTTGGTTAAGTCCTAAAGAATTAAGGGGCCTTTATGTCATTTCTATTTGAAAATTACATTTTAGGAATCAATAAATTATTGTCTTAGGATTTTACATTCGTTATTTTTTTATCTTTAAAAAAATAACTTAAAGTCCACGAATAAATATTATCTTCCATTAACTACATATTATTCCCCCTGATTATATATTTTTTCAGTGTTTATTTTATTCAGTTCTCTGTTAGCTTTCCCCGTTTTATATTTCAATTTAACCCTGGAAATTCTCATTTCCTTCATGACAATCATTGTGAAATATTATACGTTTTTATATCCTGTCTTTGCCATCTGGACGAGTGCATTGAGAACCACTCACAGCAGACATTTCATCAGCTAATCCGCGGAGCAGCAGCTAACCAGCGGATCAAATGCGTTTATTACCCAGCTAATCCTGTTAAATTCATTAATAAATGTCGACGAGTGAGCCGAGCATAATCCATTTTCCCCAATCCGACGTCCCAGCGTCCCGTTCCCCGAGGGCACACTCCGCTGGCTGCACACAATACAGAGATACATATATCCGGGCGAATATATCACGGCTGGCTGGGCAAGAGCAGCTGCTCGTCCTGCTCGTCCTGCTCGTCCCGGTCCTGGGTCCTGGCCATCCGGTCCGTGCAGCTGGAACCAGTCAAAACTGGCAAGCGGGCTATCACAAAAAGTGAAGCTGGAAAAACCGCATGGCATGGCATGGAGAAAATGCCTTTGTTGGCACTTCAACAAAAGCGTTGAACAAAAAATCAAAAAAGAAAATGAACCCAATTTATTTTAGTTCATTTTTGGGGTAAAGTCGCTACGGACAATTAAAAATGTAAAGGGAATTTATGGAATTTATATCTGCCCGCAGGACATGGTCATACAGAAATAAATGCAATTTTTCTGCCTTCCCTAATTAGGTTGCCCAACATACTACTCATGCTGCATTTGGTGTTTCCTTTTTCCGTTCTTCTCTCTCAGTTTTTCTCGGCTTTTTCCATTTTTCTGTTTGTGGGAAAACCCATAACTCGTTCCGATAAGCAGGCGGCAAACATATTGCCGACCTGCCGCCGGGGCGTATGATTGATGACAGTTTTGCATTCGTCTTTGTGTTTTCACACAGCAGTCGTGGTTTACAAGGGTTTATTATGGTTGCGAAAGATATATGGGCATATGTAATGGGATAAAGGAGGGCTTGTTATTTCTCGGCTTCCAAAATTCTTCACTGCATAGTTTTCTAGACTTCTTTTAATTGATTTAAGGCTCAGGCTTAGGTTTATTGTCCTATCCCGTTTATAGCTAGTAAGACTCTCATCTCCTGCTGTCATTGTATGCCATGTCTCCTTGCAGGATATTGTGCCCATGGAACAAGTGAGCTCGATGGTCTCCAACGGCGGTGGTAGTGTAACCATGCAGCGCGATGATGAGTACAGGAATCGGATCATGAAAAGTAAGTGTGTCAGGCAGAAGGCGGCCGAAGCAACCGAAAACAGAACCCCATCCCGAAACCCCTCCCCCGCAATCACACAGAGAGGTAACAACTGGCAGGAGGACTCCATGTATCCCTGACCTACTGGCTTTGCAGTTGACATACTTAGTTTAATCCCAGCAAACATGCCTCCCTAGAAGACCGAACACACCCCCCGCCAGGAGGGGCAAATAAATAGCGTTTCACATTTCGCTTAACCGTTTTGCATCCCCTTGGCCGCCGCCACATCCACACTGCCCGCCCCGTCCCCCAGATCCCCCAGAAAACATCCAACGCCCCCACTTCGTCTTTGCATGCCACATACCCGTAACATACACACGCTGCGGCATGGCTGTGCCTTACTCTTAGCCTAGATTTAAGCCAAGCGTAGATGCAATCATCATTTCAACACTACAAACCACACACCACACACCTCACACACATACCGATCCCGTCGTCACGCACACTCGTGTAATTTGTAAATTTGTCAACTAACCAGTTTCTTTCCTTTAAATTATATATTAAACGTAAACTCATTTCATGATGCTTGCCCAACAAATTCGACGAATTTGGAACGCTCTCTCTCTCTGTACAAATTTGCATATCAAATAATTTGCAAAAACGCAAAACCAAAAACCAAACGCATCATCAAAATCCAACTAACTAACCAACCAACCAAATAATCAACCAAACGCTTCTCTCTCACATCTCTCCATCTGTAGTACGTAGACTTGGTGAGTCCGAAATGATAAATATTTTAATAACCACTCTTTTGCCTTCGGTTTGTATACTCCTGTATAATTATTACCATATATAGATAATGATGGTCCTGGGACCGGACCGGCGTAAGTATGATTTCATTTCCAATTGAGATAGTTTAGCCGAAAATTAAGTTCCTGTTGCGAGTGCATAAATGAAATATTTACAAGGGCCTGATTGCTCTCCAGCGTGCAACAGGGCGTATGAGCAATGCACTTTATGGGGTGCGGGGCTCGTGTGTGCAGCAGTGCGTGTGTGCGGTGTGTGTGTGACTGTGCCTGTGCCAGCTTGGGTGAAACGCATTAGCATTACATTTACATTTCCAGTTGCGTTTACATCCATATTACCATAAGCATACAAGGGGGCGACCAAAGAAAAAGGTCTCGGGGGGCGTATACTTAATATCTGTTATATGCTTGCCACTGCTGCTCCTGTGGCCACTGTGGCAGCTTCAGCCAAAGGCTGTTGGCGGTCAGACAACTTCATTTAGGCCAAACAGAGCTGCTCATAAACCATTATGCTGACCTCCATCGCCGCAAATTACTGGACCAGGTCACAAAGGCCCCCCAGAAAAGGGACGGCATTTTTCATCATTAGTTAATTTGGGTCCCCAGTTGTCCGTCCGTCCGCTCTCTCAAAGGGGTCTCCCCTACTCCTCCGTTCGACCCGTAAACATTTTGCATAAACTTGGCATTTACCAGTGGCAACGAAAACAAAAGTAAGAAACAAATCATTTGCAGGCCAGCTCAACCAGCCAGCCAGCTCTCAATGACAAAGGCGGTCGCCGAATAAAAGAAATTAAAAATGGGCCCAGCTTCGGTCCTCCATCTAGACCTGGCCCCCGGGAATTGGCTCCTGCCAACAAATTGCAGGAGCCCTGGCAGTTCAATGCTCCGTCTATGTGGCCCTGGCCCTGCTACAGCCAAACTTAAGGAAATCGCCTTAGAACCCCAAGAAAATAGACAAACACAAGCACAAACAGCCAGAAATGGCAAATATTTTATGTCTTTCATTGAAGAACTTTGCGCAGGCTTTTTCACTTAAGTGCACAGGAAATAAAATGGGTGAGATTGCGACTTGAGTTATGGTCATCTTATCGGATCAGATGGATAATAGAAACCTAATTTTAAAATTTTCTTTAGAGTTTATGCTATTAAACATAATTTTAATTAAACGTGACAAGTTGAGAGAGATTTTTTTTGTGTTTTCTTGTTGTGGCTTGAAATAGGCCTAACCTCTGAATGAAGTATTTTTTTTAAATGTTCTGATTTGTAAGATTACATAAACACAATAAAAACAAGCTATATTTAATTGATTTTTTTCTAAAAAAGGTTTTTAAGGATATAACAAACACAATTTCCATAGAAATTCTTTGTTATCCTATGTCCTTAAAAATAATATAATATAATAATAATTTTTAAATACTAACTAAAATGTCGAAAACTGCAACTTCTCAACTTTAATTGAAAACCTGTAAGTCTATTTTCCTTCCCGCATTTCTAGTTTCCCTAAAGCCACACATATGTACATAACTTTTTCCTGTGCATTGAGACCAAAGTTTTACTTGGCCTTTTGGTTCGGTTATGAGTTTTTCCGCTCAAAAAAATAGCAAAAAAAAATGAAGCAAACCGTCGAAGGAAAAATAATAAAATAAATGTCTGAGCATTTTTCCCCATCGAACAGATTCAAATGATACGTTTGAAGCATGCTTGATGCGCAGAGATTTTTCACAACTTCTACGGCGGATGCTCGTCGTTTTGGCCAAGACTCGACTGGATGGCAGAGATATTGCATATCGATCGGTTGAGTGAGTGCGAGTGTGGCGTATTCCCCAAGGCGTTTTCGGGTGAAGCGGAAACAAGGCATTTAAATGCTGGAAATTGAGTATTGAATAGTTCGAAAACAATTGGAAAACTTCTAGCAATTACTCGTCCTTTAATCGGGTTAAGCGGAGGGCTAAGGATAAAGGGTGAGACTTTAAAAATGCCATTAATCAGGTCGGAAGACGAGGCGGATCCCTTTGGCTAAATAGCTTGCCAGTTTAGCTGCCATTAAAGCACAATAATAGGCCCTGTCCGCTCTTCGCTCGGTCTCGTCGTCTGGGCTGTCAGTCTGGCTTTGCCGGGAGATCCTGTAGCTCTGTAGTGTCCCGTATCCTGCATCCTGGCATCTGGCCAAGCACTGACAATATGGCTGCGCTGGCCAGACAAAAGCCAACGAAGGCGGCCCAGAAAATGACGCATTTGGGTGCAAGTGCCTCGTGTGGCCTCATGCGGAAGTTGTTAATTTGACGCACAAAAGGCAAATGGCGATAGAACTGGCACAAGTGCCTTTAGCACGAGACACGACCATGTCCTGCTGCCGCTGCTGCTGGTGGTGGTGCTGCTGCTGGTGCAACAGGACGTATACGTATTCTGGTAATTACTAGTCTGCCCCAGCGGCCATTACAGCCATCTCTTAGCAGTCTTAACTTGTTGCCAGGTTTAGGTTTCTCCCCCATTTTACGAGTTTACGAGCAATATGCGAGGAGTGTACACTGCAGGTGCGCCAAAGCTAAAACTCTCGGCCAAAACAAACACGGGAAAACCAATTAGTCTAATTTATATCAATTCAAAGAGTAGTTTTTGCTCATTAGCCGGGCAAGTCGGGAAATGGAAAATGCAATTACGTGTTTGCGTCAGCAACAAATGTAGCTCTTGAGTCAAAGTTACAGGATACACAGAGATAAAGGGAGAGATATAGATAAATGTTTCCAACTGGTAACTAAATATTTAAAGATTTCTAAATAGTCTACATATTTTAAAAATAATACTTCAAGATTCAATATTTTCTTAATACAAAAATCTTTTTGATATGCAAACTTCAGCGGCATAATAACTGAGCTCAATAATTATTCTAATAAATCTCTCGTAAATACTAAGTTCCATTTTATTTTCTAATCAACAATTAACAAATACCAAATGAAAGTTCTGATATATAGTCTGTACTCTATTACTCTGGAATATTTAAAGCAAAACAATATACCTCAAACATGATACCATCGTTTGGTATAAATAACTCTTCTCTTGCAATCCTTTTTCTGTTTAATTAATTGCCCACACAATACCCGTATCCTTGTCGTATTTACCCAGTTTCGCCTTGAACTGCATTAGGTTTTTCCCCATTTCCATGAACGAATGAAAACTGCCGCCGCCTTTCAAATATTTACAATTCAATTTTACAAACACAAAGATAACGAGTCAACACACAGTTGTTGCCGATGTCCCATTGGCAGGGGGGCAGCATTAAATATTCAGGCTTATACAAGCATGTAAATGCCACCGGAGAATCAGCGAGCATACGGCCGAGAGCGGGTCCTTGCGTGACTTTCGCCCGGCGAAAGTCCTGCCGGGAGGCGAAGCCGGCTCGAGCCTGCAGTTCGTTGTTAGAAACGCGGCCAGAATGGCCTACTTGCCGGCCCAAAGAAGGAGAGAAAGGACGAAGGGACACTGATGCGACAGTTGACAACGCGGTCGAGTTGGCTCGAGTCGACTTGACTCGTCTTGACTTGACTGATGCAAAAGGCTCAGCGGCAGTCAAATGAACACTGGCATAATGAAGACGGCCGAGGGGGTGAGTGGCAACAATAACAGCGGGGAGTGGTTAAGGGGTCTGCACTTGGCTAAAAAATTACTAAGAAATTGGTGGCTATCATTTTATAAAATTGACAGGACTCTAGGAAGTCTAATAGGTGTAAGGAAAATGTTTTTAAAGAATGAAAAATTTTCTTTAAGTTCTAGAAAATGTTTTTATTATATGCTACAAAGTATTTGCTGCTGCTTTTCCCTCAAGTTTTTCCCAAAATTCTCGAACCTTTTCCGCCAGTGTTTAATCATATACATTTCGGGGCTGCACATCTATCCTAAACTAGTTCGAGGTTGTCACCAACAAAAGCAGGGGCTGCCTCAAAAGGCATCTGCGAATGCCTGGCCGTAACATCATCGGGCATCATCGCATCCGGCAGTCCACATCCTGCATCCTTGAGCTGAATACGTTAGCGGAAGGCGAACCGTAATTTTCGAACTATTAACTTGTCCACTGTCAATGGCAATTAGCATAAATTGCCACCGAGCGAGCGCGCGCGGGCCCTCCGGTTCGAGCCAATTGTTGGCTAAGCACAAATAGGGGTAGATTGTATATATGAGAGAATATACACCCGTGCACTCGATAAACAAGTAAATAAATTTAAAACCATTCGCTGGGCCATCGTTCAGTTCGGTTTGGTCTATAAACTACGGAGGACTTGTGGCCAGAGGCTAGCGGACAACAGCAACAGCAGCGAGTACCAGCAGCGGCACGTTGCATGCCCCCCGGGCGTGTTGTTATTAAATTAGTTTTCCGTGTTTCCCGTACGGGGTATACATATATATACACACATACATTCCCGCTGGCTATTTTTCCGGCTTGCAGACTCCGGCTACGGATTAAGGACTCCGGATCTCGCCATGAGCGTCGGCAGCAGGAACGCTATCTTACGTACGGTTCACTTGACAATCGTCGCTGCACCGCTCATTGTTGATGTTGTGGCTTTGGCTTTTCCTTTGTGGCTGTCCTAATTTAAGTGGCGTTGGGAAAACTCAGGGGGAAAGGGAACCAAGCGAGCCGGAAAACTTTGTGCCCGAAAAACTTTTTAATAGAGTTCTTGGTCGGCAAAGAGAGCGTCGTGCTTAAAGCGCAAATTAAATAAACGTTTCGGTGGAAAGTTTTGTGTGTGTGCAGGCAACTTGTGGCAATTAGCAAGTGGCTGGCCGTATTTTAACTGAATTTCCTCACTGCGAACGGTGAACAGCAAAGGCCCCAAGATATCGGACCGCACCGACAGCCTGTGGCAGACGACTGCCAGCAGCATGCAACAGCCACCACAGCGGCATGCCAGAACCGCAGCACAACAGCAGCAGCAGCACCATCAGCACCACCAGCACAACCAGCACCAGTACCAGGGCCAGCACCACCAGCTGCCACTGCACCACCAGGGCCACCAGAATCCCCACCATACACCGCGCACTGCCGGACGCCACGCCATGCTTGGCAGCAACCACAGCAGCCAGCGCGAGGCAAGTGTTTCGCCCCGCCGTGTGGCTCTAGACACCACCGCCTCGGGATCCACCAGCGGTGGCTTTGGGTTTAGTCGAGGTAAGCACCACCACCAGGAAAGAAATCCAATCTCGGCGGTGGCTAAAACTTGAGACAACTTTCTGTGCCCTCGAGCTCTTTATGCAAAATCGGAAGATCTATCACCAAAAGTTTGTAAACTTGAGTGTAATGGCATTTCGGAGCAGAAAGCTGTCAATTTGTCCAAGCAGAGCTTGTTCAAGAGTTTTAGAAATGGGTTTATGCACTGAAAAAATATATATTTAATAAAGTTTAAATAGGACTCAATGCAAATAGAATTAAATTTACCCTTAAATGTATTTAAATTGATTGAAGATCAATTAATATTTCTGTGATTTCTAACCAAAGGTTACAGCAGGTTCTGCTTTCCTTGATATTTGGGATTTTATTCCATTTATTGTTGGTGTATATTTCCTCTATTTTTCTTCAATTAAACCCTCCTTATATACCAACAACCCTGGTTTCATAATATAACTTAAAATATATAACCAAAACTATACTTGTCTTCGTATTTCATGTTTGAATAACTCCTTTCCTGAGCTTTAAAATAGAATGAGAAAAAGTTTAATGAAATACAAAAAACATTAAGGTTTCTGCTCTTCCAACAATTTCTATTTTATTAAACTTCCACATTCAGAGCCGCCATGCAATGCAATTTATAACTTTATCCGGACATGTGTTTTTTGCACATAAGAGCAATTTTATAACCACTCAGGCAAGGCTCATATTGCCAGCAAATTGGATATAAAATAGGGATTTATGTAGCTGATCCTTTATCGGATAGTGGTTCGTTCGTTCAAGATATTTATGACTTGTTTAAAATTAACACTCTAGAGTATTGTGAGTGCTGTTTGATATTTATTTTATAGCTTAATAAATACAATCTCTTGTGCAGTATTATGTGTTGAACCAAATGAGCTGGGTATTATATTAAAAATTAATTTATACAGACATATGTTCCATATGTTCTATTTGCATATTATCTAGTTAAAAGAACCCCGACTCAAATTTGTGACTAATGCTTCCCCAGCAGCATAAACATCCTAAATCCCTTGCATAATTTCAACTATCGTTTATTTTACACATTTTATAATCCTCGTTTAAGGCATCTTTAACTCGAGCTTTTAATTAAATCTTCCAACTGCTGGCACGACATTTCCCCAGGAAATCGAATAAGCAGCGAAAAGGGGGTGAGTGGGCCAGGGGTGTGTGGTGTGTGTGCACTCCAGAAATATGTTCGAAAAATTGGCGAGGCGTGTTCTTCGCCGGCGACAAGTGGCAGAGTGTGTGGAGTGGAGTGTGTGCTCTGGACAGGGAAGTGGGTAGGCGTGGCATGCGCGGCATGGCTCACTTCCGCCCCCCTGGAGCGCCACATCCGTCCGCCATAATTAAGTTTCACCACGGAGCGCCATGACATCCTTAACCCGTTCTCTGCACCCGACTGTCGACCGCAGTGCTCAGAGCTCGCCTCGCTGGCCCTTTCGCTGCACTTTAATTGATTTCCAAGTTGGTCACGTTATCAGCTTGTTGGCCATTTGCAGTTGTCCCGGCGCCCCTCAGAATGCTGCCACCTTTTGTGTCCTGTGCCCCATCCGTTTTGCGTACGCCCCCTGCCACTGCATTGTTTATTCTCGCGCGGACTTTTGATCGCTCGCTCGCTCTGGCCAAACAATGTGGAGCTTTAATTAATTCTCGGAGCGGTTAGCTCAGCAGTCGCTGACATCAGCAGGGACCATCCTCGCCTCGACACTGGGATAAAAAATATGAAAATGAAGAATGATTGCGTGTACTTGGTAAATATTTAAAAAGTAGGGGAGAGGTGATGGATGTTCTTTTGTTTTCAGTTATAAATATTATTTTACTGCCGGATATTAAAATATTAGATAATTACAAATAAAACCTAGGGGTTTTATATTTTTTAATAAATTTAATTATGCATTTTTAATTAAAATTACACACTTAAAATATCAGCATTAAATTAATTTAATTACTTTACCACTGAATTTCTGTTAAACTTTTTTCTTTGCCAAATATTATACACATTTCTCCTGAAAAACCCTTAAAAAGCTCAGAAAACCACAGCTTGCAGGAAAAATTATTAATTATAGCTCCACGGGGGGTCCTGCTTATCGAAATCGGCGTGTAAACAGAAAGTAATGGCTGGGCGCTGAGGAAAAAAGGATTGCAGCGAGTGGCAACCAGCGGCTTTGCGGTTGAGGAAATGCATGAAAAGCGGACCTACTTTTCGATGATTAAATTCCATGTGAAAAGTCGAGAGGACACTACAAAAAAAAATCAATTAAAATAAAGTGCTCCATGCCGAGCATATGTCCCCATAATAAACTTTATGTGAGCGCTTAATATGCCCGGCACAACGTTCTGCGACATCAATATTTCATGCCGCCACAGCGACATTATCACAAGCGAGAAAGAGCGCGGAAAATCACCCAAATGATAGTAGGAAGAGGCCAAAGGAAAAATGAGCAAAGCAGCGCTTTTCCAGCTAAAAAGGGAAAAGGGTAAAATGGCAAAGGACGGAATGTCGGCGACACCAAAATCGACAACGACATCGAGCCTCGGCGCCGCCTCGCATTCATTCATTGTGCGCCTATATATATATACATTGTATATATATGTATCTAGAGTCCGATTTACCATTGATAAAGTCGTGAGCAGCAGCACAGGACCCTGAATCGAACCGAGCTAGCGTTGAATTATTGGCAAGCATTTGGCCTGGGCAGTTTTTCATTTCGCTTTTCATTTTATTGCCGAGTGCTGGGGAATGCGTCGTCAATGTGCGCTGGTTATGAATTATTGATTGGGCGATAGTCCGGCCTGACAGTCGGTCTACTTAGCAAGTCGCCTGCCAAAACGATGAATATCCAGCCTAATGAAGGCCATTGATAGCTGGCTGGCTTAAATGAAAATACAGCGGAATGTGTAATGAAAAATATATAGCGGTAGCGGAGAAGGTATTATCATCGTCAAATTAACCCTCTAAGTTTGATTAAAGTCAAGAAGTAGTTGGTATTTAATAAGCTTCAGTAATGTTAGGGTAATTTTATTTAATGTCAGCTGTGGACAAATCGATATCGATTCTAAATAAATTTACAGAATACACAGATAAAAGAAAAATATAGAATATTTAAAAAATAAACTAAGTTAACTTAGGCTTTTCTTAAAGAAATATATCAATTTAAATTATTTTGAAATTGGAAATCAATACAAAAGCGTTGAAAAGGTATTGGAAAAGCGAAGTACCTCTAATTATAATAGGATACACAAAAAAACTTTAAATTGAGTTTAAAAACAAGTCTAGAATATTTAAATAATTATAAACTGACATATATTTATAAGCTCAATTTTTATTAACCCTTCTTCGTATTTTTAATTACCCGACATTAGCATTTAAGCAAGATTTTAACGATTGAGATGGTTAAGAGGAATCTAAAGTTGCATTTAATATATTATTTTGCACATAATATATGGTTAGATTTGTATATTTCAAGAAAATTATATCTTTAAAAACTCTTAGAAGAATATAACATACATTTCGCAACAGCAAACTGCACATTGGGTATTGCATAGTCGTCACCCCTATCTTTTACATTATTTTTTCGGTTTTTTTCTTGTGGACTTTCCTAACAATTATCTCCCATCTTTTGCTGATTATTATGTATGCTCAATTAAATATGAGAATAATATTTCAATTAAACATTGTTCAAAATAATATCTTTAATAAGGAGATACTCAATTTTTTATGGTATTCTTTTTGATTTCGATTTTATTATTATTTTATTAATTGATTTGGTATCACACGATGAATATGAATAAATTGTTGTATGCTCTTGTCATTTAATACCTGCATACATATTTAAATGCATAATCAATTAAATGATGTCAAAAAGTATGCAACAAAATATTATATTTACGAGGAATTTAAATACAAGGCTTACCCGCTAATAGCTTTTTAATTGCTTGCAAATCTAATTATCAGTTTGTTAATTCAAATGAAGTACTGTCTGAATACATTTTGCATTTATTGCCAAATTAATATTTATTATATTTTTTAATATTCAATGAACATCTATTTGAGGCAAGCTTCGTTTGCCGTGCATTTATAGACACGAAAGTTTGTGTCAGCTTTGGCGTGGTATCTCTTGCAAAAGTTGCCTTTTCATAGCCGCATGCAACTTTAACGAGGAACGCGGGCTGCCCGGACCCGGGACTTTGGGGCCCAATCAGTTTCATAAACCGAACTGGCATATTTCATTCGGTCGCCACTGACTCTGGCCGACCAGAGGGCCGTGTCGAATAAATTCCGCCACCGCCTCCGTCTCCGCCTCCGCCTCCACCCACCTATTCATATTTGATGAGCAGGCAGCAAGCTGGTAAAAGAAGCAAAGGATAATACTAACGAAAATACGGGTCTCCCGGCATCCGTAATGCTCCACGCAAATTGATTCGGAGCTGTTGCTTCAGCTTCAGCTGCCTCTCTGCTGGAACAAAAACGCACATCCTCGCTTTCAACGAGCTCCTTTAGAATTTTGCAACAAGCCGCAGATACATGGTAGTTACATCGCACCACCAGTTGTACTTGTGGTCGTGTTCGAGCAAACTTTGCTTAACTTCTGGCCCGCACAATGGCCAACGGGGCAGCAGAGCCGGAGCAGAGCAGCAGCCAAGCAGCGGGGCAAACAAACAGGGCCAGAACTGAATGTGTTTGTTTGCTCGAGTGTCTCGGGAAACTTTCACTGCGCGACAGGGACAGTGACCTCATATCTGACAATAATTCGACGCATTTGTGTCACATACTTGCCACCCAACCGATGCCCAGCCCGTCCCCCGTTTCCCCTATTTTCCCGACGGAAAAGCGCAAACGTCGACAATTGAAAGGCAGGCCGCCGCGGGGAGGCCGAAGGGGAATGAAAAGATAGGGACAGTTATCTCTGGACAGAGAAAAAAAGTCAAGAAGAGAAAGAATAGAAAGAATAAAAATTCCTTTTGTAAAAAATGTGTTTTACTAGATTTATCTCACTTTTATTAAAATGCTGAGTAAAGCCATATATCAAAGTTAATGGTAAAGTGAGTTTTTGCTATATTTTTAACAAGTTTTGTAAGATATAGAAATCATTTCGGTGAAATCTCACAAAAAAGGTGTCTTGAAAGTAATCTTGAAAATATTATTTGGTGTCTTTTATATATTTTATACCTAATTTTAGACACTTTTTAAAAGTATTTTAAGTCACTAGCTTACTGAAAGGTTGAAATAAGATAAAAAATATGTATAACCCTCTAGTTAAATTTTAAAGTTCAATGGACAAAATAATTCTTAATTATTTAAGGTTTTTCCATTAACAGATTCCCCTGTTCTCTAAGTGTTTGCGTCGCTTATCTCCGCCTGACCCCTCGCCGTAGGCCTCGACAATTGCACAGGCCATTGTTCGGGCCACATCCTGGCACATCCTATGAGCACCTCCCACAGAAAGGCACCGCTCCCCGCTCTCTCTTCCGCTGGCTGTTAAGTGCGACATATTTGCCTGGCTAATTTCGCACACAGAGCGCCGCAGGACCTACGGTTCACAGTGCTTGGCCGAAATTTCGCTCGTCCATGTGCTGTGTGTGACATCATATTCGTTCGTCTTCGTCAGGACTCCCGCCCGATCCGGCAATCCTTTTTCCCCCCTTCGGTATCTCCCTCTGCATTGGCAAATCGTGTTTATGGCTTTTGCGGCCTTGTCTTTCGATATAGGCTCTGGCCCGCTTTTATGTTTTCGTCTATAAAAACTGCGTATGGCAGAATAAGAGTCGGGAGGCGGACCTCACTTAACTGCCATCCGGTTGTGGTTAAGAAGTCCTGTTTTGTCGTCGGCCCCTGCTTTGAAATTCCGTTTGCAAATGCAGAATGTCCTGTTTCGGGTAGAATTGGAAGTGGTTTTTAGCAATCTTTTCTCCAAGCTAAAATTCCCTTTGAAACCTCAACTTTATTTCCACTCAATTTTCCATGCAGTTGCTTTTTAGATCTGCCTGCCGAATGAAGCAATTTAATGGAATGCCAAATGCAAATTGAGTGAAAGGATGAAAACTATATCCCATGGACATGGGATGTACACATTTTGTAGCTTGAAAGATACATATTTCAAAAGGATATGTTATGGGGAGTTCTTAAGCTGTATTCATACAACTTTGAGTTAAAGTTGTTGTGTACGAACTACAAAAGGATGTAAAGAATGTATTTAATGCAGTTGAAAATATATATAATTTATGGTTAAAGCTAATTTAGATTGAATATAATCTGAACATAATATGCATAATTTATATATTTTCCCTAAATACTACCTAAATAATTTCTATATTTCCTACAAAATCCCCTACTTACCTTTGCAGTAATCGATTATTTGTCGAGAGAATTTAACCTTTAATGGAAGAGGGAATTCCCTGGTCTGTCCGTGATTAGAATCTGGTGTGTGTTCACGTGCGGCATACGGAGGAGAGTCCGTAGTCAAAGTCATACCCAGACCACTATGATTGCACAATAATAATGCTCCTTCCTAGGTCCTAGGGACTCGAGTGCCCCATTTGTCTGTAAAGGGGAATTTATGGCAATACCCAAATCAATCCGCACATTAATCAGCAGCCCGAGATTAATTAACTGCCCTGCTGAGGGTATGTAGAGTGTGTGTGTGTGTGTGTGTGTTCCCCATTGTGGAGTGTTGTGAATGAATGTCAAACATAATGGCACTCATACGCACCGTGGTGCGACAGTTGACACGCTATATCGGCATATCGGATGCCCGGCACTTCCGCGCGTCCTGTGCTTCAGGGAGTGCCAGCTAGAGCAGGTTTATTTTTATTTTTTTATTTACACTGTGGTAAATATATGTATATTATAGGATATTCCTGATGAAATAAAAATGTGTACTCCGCAAAAGAATTAGCTTTCTTTCCATAGAATTCCTTATCTAAGAATGCTGTTAGCCACTTTTTTAAGAGTTTTAAAATACCTAGAGATTGTTGAAGCATCCCAGATACTCCAGCTGTTCTAGCTCGGAAAAACTCTGCATTTTCGATCACATTTTTGTGTGATTTCGTTCCGTGTTCCCCCTCGCGCCTGCCATCTTGTGGCGCCTAATGAAGCGTAAACGGTAATTGACAGCTCAAAGCAAAGCTCAGGAGCTGCATGTGACCTAAAATATTCGACAGCGACAGTTCGACAGGCTCTGGAGGTGGGTTCATTAGAAATTCGCAGCCGAGCGTGGCTCGGAAGCCAGGATGTGTTGGGATGGAATAGAATGGCAGCCGGGTGCTCATCCTCCAACCCACATTCATACTCATACCCAGACTCGTACTCGTATCATTCCATGCCAGTTGGCAAACACACAGAGGGCACTCTAGTCTGACTACAATGGATCCCCTAGCAGGAGGAGCGGGCGCTGCTACATGGAGTGTGGCATCAACAGCGTCAAAGGTGTCATAAATTAGGTTTGTCACCTGTACACCTGTACACGCAGGGGCAGCGGCAGGGGAAGTCCTGTGCTAAAACAGTCCCTCTTCGCGCTGAACTAAAAGTCCCCAGGTTGGAAAGGGAGAGAGAGAATGAGAGAGCTCTTCCCCTGCCAGGACGAAAAGCTTCGAGGGGGCAAAGCTTCGTTCCTGAAGTTCCAGCCAGGACCAATGTGCCGGGGAGTGCGCAAGGTCAGTGCAAGCTGGCAGGGAATATGGCAAAGGTGAAAGCTGCCGGGAGCGGACTGCATCTCCTGCGGATTGCTCTCGGATTGCACCTGCAGCCTGCACCGCTGCTGCTGCTGCTGCTGCTACTGCTGCTGAGGGAGAGGAAAGCTCTTCGATCCGGCCAGCCTGGTGATAACAAAGTTGAGAGCCAAAGCTCTACGGTTAACGGCTCCTCCTCGGGACAAGCAAGTATATAAAAGGATGCTCGCTAATGGCGCACTTTCAGTTGGATTCTGAGCGAGCTGACAGCAGGACAGCAGGAGCTGGGAAGGAACCGAGTGGAGCCGAGCCGAGCTGAGTGTGACACCGAGCCGAGTGGGAAATGGACACAGCTAGGAAAACTAGCTCACCGTAGTGAGTGTGTGCGTGTGCGTGTCTTGACTGTGTACCCATAACCGTGTTCGCGACAGTGTGAGTGCAGTGCCGTGTGCGTGCGAAAAGAACAGAGCTAGTGAGATGCTCAACCGGGACTGAGACTGAGCGCCAGAGATAAGGCCGGGATAAGGCCGGAATCCACTCTGATTGACCAGCTGAAGCAGCCAGCCACAACCATCGCACTGGCGTCGTTTTGCGAGCGCGGCTTGATGCCCGACTCGATGATGGACATGGAGCACCGGGACCACCAGCTGCACCGCCAACAGCAGCACCACCACCAGTCCGCCCGCCAGGTGGCCAGCACCAGTACCAGCACCTTTGCGCCGCCAGCTCCGGCGGCCACCGCGGCCAGTCCATCGGCCGATCATCGGGAGCGGGATCGGGATAGGGAGCGGGAGCGGGAGCGCGAGCGCGATCGGGATCGTGACCTTCATCTGCATCATCACCAGCAGAGCAATGCAGCTGCCTCGTCGCCGCTGCCCGTTAATGCCACCATGCAGCTGCACCACCAGCAGCAGCAAACACAGCAGCCGATGCAGCAGCAGCCGATGCAGCAGTTGCCGCAATTGCAGCAGCGCGACCATCACCAACAGCAGCAGCAGCAGCAGCCACAGCAGCAAATGGCACCACCGCCACAGCAACAGCTGCCACACAGCCATCATGCGCTGATGCAGCAGTCACAGCAGCAGCAGGCCATCCACCGAGCCGAGGCGCGACGAGGTGAGCTCATCCTAGACGTCCTGGTGGCTCATGGAGAGTGTGCACTGTAGGCTGGCTGTACTTGTTGCGCGGTCTCCCAGGACCGCAACACCACCAAGAACCAAAAAACCAAACAAACGCTTTGCATCGACTAGCGACATTGATTCGAGAAGACTCAATTTGGATTTTGTATATATATATTTTTTTACCGAAACTTTCTTTTTTCTCGCACACATTCTGCACACAGACCATCGGGAGATCGAAGGGATGAGAGAGTCCTGCACAGAGCTAAAATCTGAGATAAAAATGCATAGTTCTTGAATAGTTTTTCCCAATCTCTTGTAAATAATATGAAAATTCTTCTAGCAAAGCTATAGAAAATAGAAAATAGAAAAGGCTATCTATATTTCGGTACTATACTCCTCCAGAACCATAGTTCTCTTACATTTAAGAAGAATGCTTGTTCGATAGTAGAAAAATCCCCTATTTCTTTCGATCTTCTGATGCCAACTGTGTGTGTATCTCTGTTTAATCGGGTTAGGTGTACATAAATGTTGATATATCTGTCGGACATTTCACATGCATGCTAATCGCTTCATTAGGACCGACAAAAGGATTTTCACTGGCAGCTCAGGACAGCGCCAGCAGGCGAGGTGTCGGGGCAGAGCGAGTCTTTCCCTTCGTATTTCCCATGCAGAATTCAATCAGGAATTGCTTTAACTTATATACGAGCACGGGCATAACACAACAGCAACAGCAACAGCACACACAGCAACACCAGCAGGAGCAGGAGCTGGGAGCTGGGAGTTGAAAGCAAGACCAAAAGCAACAACGAGCTGACCCATTTTCCAGAGCAAAGCTTTTTGCCAGGGGCTGCCTCTGACGTATGCGTTGATGTGGTGCGGGGGCTGGGAGTGGATACTGGCTAGTGGGTGGTGGGTGGTGCTTGTGGACGGAGTACGGGTGGTATTTGAGCGGGTTGCCTTGAGCGAGTGGGTGTAGCTGGAGCTCGCACTGCCGGACCGCCGTTGGCTGGTCATTAAAAAATTATGACCACACATTATTCTCCGAGATTGTACATTAAGGTAAATTCAGCACTTTTTCCTGGCTTTTCCTCTGGCCAAGCAACACACTGCACACTCACACAATAGGAATAACAAAAATTAAATAACCCGCAGCAAAGTGCTGTTTGCAATGGCACTGCTCAAATATTTATTAGCGATCAATTGGGTTACAGATAACCATTTACCGAAAGTTGACCGTGTTCTAGTCTTTGTTTATTGAAATGGCCACCTTTTCGCAGTGAATACTATTAAAACCAGCAATTATTAGCTTGCTTTCAGCTGTGTGCAGCTATGGATATTTTCCAGCGGAAAAGCTTTCGGCAAAGCTATTAAAGTTGTCATGGCATTTTCTCTTGTGATGAAATATGCAAGTCAAAGTTAACAAATTAATTGTATAGTTTAAATAACGCGCTAAATCTATTAATGAAGATTTTTTAAGGTGAAATACAGACTAGGGACATGAAAAAATCGGAATATATTATTGTTAAATGGCTTTTATTAGGGGAATATTTATTTTTAACCAACAAACAAGTCTGCAAATATTTTAAAACCCTTTTTAGCAACCTGAAGAGAATGCCAACCAAATGCTTAACTAGAATACCTTTGGAAAAACTTTTTAAAATAAGTAAAATTGCTAAAGATATCTGTGGCATCTTTCTGTATAAAAAGACCCTCGTTAACCTTAAAGAGTTTCAAATTGTTTTACACCCAATTCGATTTAAATTCTGAAAAAAAAAAAACCCAACTTAAGCCGAGGCAATTAAGGTTGGAAAAGAAGCCCCACACACCTAATTACATTTTGAGCTGTGTCCCATTTTGCTATCTTTTATCATTTTTATGGGAGCAATTTAGCTATAAATCTATTAGATGTGCGGTCACCAGCCCCGAAGCGTTTGCTGGCAAATCCACAAAGCCTTTCATCTCGAGCAAGTCCTGTTCCCCGCTCTAGGACTCAGCCCCGGCACATTCAAATCGCAATTATTTCGAAATCAATTTCAATAAAAGTTTGCAGCGGCCAAGGAGGAGGAGGGAATGCAGGGTAGCAGGTGGCAGGTGGTAGAAGGCGGGAGCCTGGAGGCTCCTTCAATGTTTGGCAGCTTGTTGGCTTAGCCAGGATCCAGCCAGGATTCGCCCATCAAAGTTTTCCTTTTTCCAGTGTCGCCTTTCATGTTGTGTCTGTGGGAGTGTGTGCCAGTGTGCGGGGTGTGTGTGTGTGTGTTGAGTGTTCAGAGTGTGCGGGTGAGAGCTCGTTAAAAACACTTTGCTGACGTCGCCGTTGCTGGGTGTTGGCATTGTGGCAACTTTTCAATGAACTGTAATTGAAACTGAAATGCAAACTGTGCCGCTAATTGCCAGCAGTTGCCGTTGCAGCTGGCAACGAACCGAAAAGCGGAAAAAGCCAGCAGCGCTGCAGCGGTCGGAAAATCCAAAAACCGAACACCGAACACCACCGAGTGCCAGAAGGCGGGCAAACAACAAACGCGTAAACAGCATTTAAATGTGTGGCATGAATAATTTATGATTTCGCCTTCGGTTGTGTAGTTATAGTTAGTTTCAGTTAACTGAGTTCCGTTTTCAGTTTCGTAGACTGTTGAAGCATGCTATTAACCCAAAAAATGTAAACCCCAAAAAGAACTGCATGGCAAGGATCGCAGAATTAAAACAGACACAAGAACCAGCTCCCAGACAACCACATGATTGAGCCGATATGCATTCCCGATTAATTTCTCTCTGTTATTCGATTTATCGTATTCTTGCAGATACACAAGCAAAACATTCACATGGATTTCTCTATTGTAAGTCGCACCAATTTGGAACAGAAACCCTTTGTCAAAACCAGAAAAAGATCCCCACATCCCACAGCCAAAATCAAAAACGAAACAGAAACAGAAACAGATACAACACAGCTACTTTTTTACTCGTTACATGATTAAACTATAAACTATAACTATGCCTATATATCTTCTACTATCTATCGACTATATCTATCGTATCTACGAGTATTTGCTAAGATATTTTTCATTTCAATATGCACACTCCTTGTTTGCTTGTATCTCTCTATAAATGTAACCGTGTTTTTCCAAATATTTTTTCGTTGTTCGGCGAGCGCACCTAAGTATGCTACAGATTTTTCCAGGCTCCCCAAAGGACCAACGTTTTGACTTTTACGAGGCCATCGAAATGATGGCGCGTCTCAAGTATCAATAAGCAAAAATGGGCGACTTGTTGCCCACATCTCTCTTTCATTCTCTCGGGCAGCAACTTCAATTTTTGGCTAAACTTTAAGGAAAAATTCGAGTTTCGTAATGAAGAATGCCCGCTCCGTTTTTGTCGCATTTTTTCCGGCTCAGCAGTATTTTCTTGTACTTATTTTTTCTCCGACATTCTGTCTGCGATTTTTGTATGCGCCAAACGGAGGTCTTTCGTTTAAGATTTTTTTTTTCTGCATTTTTTTTCCTTGGTGCCAAAGCCAACGCTCCGCGCATTATTCTTGTTACAGGCTGTGCAAGAGGAAAGCGAGTAAAATACGAACGAATTTATAGCTTAAGCCTTAATTTGCAGCATTTGCTTTGAGCACTTGATTCCATCCAGCCACGCTATATGTATCTATAAGTCATTTTCCGTTTTCTCGCCACGTTCTCTCGCAGCGGACGAGGAAATCAGCGATAAGGCATCAACATGCGGCAAATTGCTAATATTTCTATCCGTGGCACTTGTGATAATGACGTTACCATTCAGTCTCTTCGTTTGCTTCAAGGTAAGATTGGGAACTAATTAATTGTTAATTATTATTATTCCACTTGTCTGAAATTAGTTATTGATTGATAATATATTTTAACAGCTCTATCTAAGTTAAAGCTTGGTATTGTAAACTTATTGTGATTATTTACTTTAATTCGTTCCTAACATTTTTAGTAATAATATTAACAAATAATAATAATTAAAAAACTTAAAGTTGAGTAGATTTATGTAATATTCTTTTAATACTTTATCTAAGTTCAAGTATTTATTCTAATGTGAGGTTAAATTTGTATTTTTATATAATTAACTGCTCTTCTTAATTTTTTCAATTAATTTTCTTTGCTAAAGGTAAAAACAGTTTTTTTAAACAATAATTTCATTATTTATGTATATTTGCTTTGATAAAATAGATTTTCCAGTACCTAACTGACCTCGATAACAAGCCCTGTAATCCCTACCAGGGTATTTTTTTTAATTTTAAAAGCTCCACCTTCTTCCTGTAATCCTTCGAGTTTCAATTTCATTTCACGAACATTTCACTCACGTGCCACATTTTCCAGGTGGTGCAGGAGTACGAGCGCGCGGTTATCTTCCGTTTGGGTCGACTCATGCAGGGCGGTGCCAAGGGCCCAGGTGAGTACTCAGTGCCTAAGCGACAGGTGCAGGTGCAAGTGCAGGTGCAGGTGAGCAGCGGTGTAACGATTCTATGCAAATTTTAGTGCCGCTTGCTGGCGACAAGAATTTGTGTTAATTGCTGCACTTGCTCCAAATTAGCGACTCTAAGGGCGGCCTCAGTGCCTCAGTGTCCGTGTGCTCTGCTTTTGCGCTCCCATTCCCAGGGAGGAAGAGATTAGGCAAATCGAGGCGAAGTTCTGACACAGCCAGAGAACACTTGCCTACAAAACTCAAAGCTGAGGACACTTTTACTTTAATATAGGATATTTATATGGAAATATTAGCTGAAGATAGTTTTGTTCTTTAAAATGTATCGTAGAAAGAGGTTGGATTCTTAGAAATACAAATATCAAGAGCACAATTATATTAAGAAGAAAATGCAAATCGGGAATTTATTAAATATAAATTAAATATAAATCTTGCATTAAGCTTTTAAATATCGATTTTACCAAACAAATATTTTCTATAAGCTTTGATAGAGAAATATTTGTTTTATAATTTAAGCAGACATAAGGATCTTTATGATAAATCCTATATAATATAACGAAAAAAGTGATATAATTAAAAAGTACCCAATATATTGAACCAAATATAATATTCACACAAATATCGCAACCTTAAACTATCGATGTATTAATGTAATTGCGTCAAATATCGACCAAATATCAATATATCGATTGTTAGCCATCCCTGGTTAAAAAAAACTGAATCCTTGTTGACTAGTGTCTCTTTCGCTATATACCATAACGAGTGTGTAATGCATCTTGGCCGTAATTACAGGTATCTTCTTCATCCTGCCCTGCATCGACTCCTATGCCCGCGTGGACTTGCGTACCCGAACCTACGATGTGCCACCGCAGGAGGTAAGTTCCGGCCCCGGTTCCGGTGCCACTTCCGGTGCCCAGTTCCGGCTGGAGAGCAGGGCCAAGCAGAGCGGTTGCAGTCACAGTCACAGCAGCTGCTGCTGCTGCTGCCTTTTCTTCGATATTGTTGTTGTTGTTACTATCAGTGTGTTTTTGCTGCCCAGCGGAGCAGTAAGAATGCGAAATTCGTTTAGTTTATGTACTTCAAAAAGTCCCCCTCACACATGACAAAACTTTAAATAAGAAAAAAAAAAAAGAAACCAAAAGGCGATGCCAAGTAAAGCAGAAACCAATTAAACTTTTAGCTTTTGCCACAAGTTATTCCAGCCAACACGTTTGTTAACCAGATGTACATATATCTATATCCATAGATATATATGTATATGTGTATTTTTCAGTTGCATTTTCCGTTTCGAGTAAGTCAAAAAAAAATAAAAATAGATACTGAAACACACAGAGATACACACACCCGCAGACACATAGACAGGCACAGATTTTTTTTTGGTCCTGTCGGCGGAATCCGCCAGAGAAGCTTCGCTGAACATTGCCGGAAAATCCGAGTTGTTGTGTGTTGATTCTGCTGACAGGACACCCCCACATGCACACCAACCGCACACATGCACGGAGAAAAAAATTAAAAATTCAAGGAGCACAAATTCGTGATTTAAGAATGATTTATTCATGGCATAAATCATTAAATAACGTTGGACTTCTCGGCCTCAGATAGTGGAATTTTGTGTTTACTTTCAAATGGAATCGCAGAGCTAGAAGGTGTTTTTTGGGAAAAGGTCCTTTACCTTTATATGCCAAGCGTGGTTTTTCCTCGTTTTGTTCTTATTTTTATTTATTCGTTTTTATAGGCCAGGTACCCTAAAGAGGCTAGTTCAAAGAACTAAATATTTTATATCTTATTTCTTGTAATATCAAGGATTACAAGGATTAGACAAACAACAGGTTTTTCTGAACTTCAAAATAATTTTAGAAATATTATTTAAAAATAGAAATGCCATCAAATAAGATATTCTTAAATTAACCGATTTGTGTCTTCAATAGTATTAATTTTCTTCTCTGTGTATCCAAAGCCCTGACATGAACAGGAACACACTCACACACGCACACGGCCACAGGACACGCAACTGGAGCGTGAATTACGCATACGCAACGTTTTCTTTCTGTTTCTTCGTTTCTCTTTCTTTGACTTGTGCCCCGCCCCCTCTTTCTTTTTCTTTCTTACTTTTTTTGTTGGTGTTGTTGTGCTCTTTCTCCCCACTCTGGTTATTCCTGTTGTTGTTGTTGTTGTCGTCGCATGTCACGGTGTTTACTTTTGGTTTCTATTTTCTGGTTCCCCTTCGTTGTTTCTTGTCTTTTCTTATTTCTACGGTTTCGGTTTTCTTTTCTTTCTGCGTAACCGTGTTTCTTCCTGCTGCAGCCTCTCTTGCTGTCTCTTTCTCTGTCTATTTATCTCTATCTGTGTGTCTTCCTGCTCTCTCTATGTACTCGTTTATCTATGACTATGACTATCTGTATCTCTTAACATAACTATCTCCTTTTTCCCCCTTAAAAACAAAAAAGAAATCCATCTAAGAAACCTGCTTTCTATAACCACCAACAAACAAGAAAACAGCATCATCAACAACAAAATTTAAGAAAAAAATTAATTAAAAATATACTATATTCAAAAATATAAAAAAAAATGATTTGCTTATTTCCCACATTTAATACGTTTCAAAAGAAAAAAAGAAAACATCAAAAAACCGCAAAATTTAAACCTTCAAAAATTATAAATAGTGAAATTTAAATTTTATAACAGTAAATTTTCATTTAAATAAACAAAAACAACATTTTAAACCTGAAAATAACCTATTTCATAAAATACAAAATTTGTATATTCATTTTAGAAACCAATTTGATTTCTAGCGTCTTGAATATACAAAAAAATAGATGAAAATACAATTTTTCCAAGCCATAAAAAACCAAAATATATAATCCTTAAGAATGAAGAATTAGGTTCAAAACTGCATTTTTTAATCCACAAAAGAAAAAGCAGCAGCATCGAAATTTGATAAAACAAAATTTGAACTCTCTCAAAAGTTGATTTAATTTTTGAAATTCAATTATTCCTGAGAGGCTTAATTTTGGTTTATTTAATTGCGGTTCCTACGACTCAACCGCACACTCTCACTCTCCTACGCATTACACACATCACATAATACAAACACTGAATCAATTGCTCTCTCTATACTCCTCCCCTCGTTGTTGTTGTTGTTGTTGGTAGACTTTGCTGTATCCTATATATCAAGCATACATACATATATACAACCTCTATATATATTTTAAATACTTTGTATGGTACTTGTTGTCGTATTGAAAGTTGAACAATGTTGCAGATTTTTATTATTATTGCCATTGGTGTGCACTCAACCACTACTCACAGATGCAGCCTACATACATGTATACATACATACACCAGCCTCACCTGTCCACACACGCACACGAACATACATATATACAGGAGTCTCATCAAGATACGCGCTCCATTTATTTTGGGGAATTTTCTCCAGACTTTAGTCCGGAACCTTTAGTTCGCTTACTTGATCTTTTATTGCAATCAACTCCCCGAATAACCCCCTCACATTTCTCATTTTTACCTTTACATTTTTACCTGTACATTTTTCATTGTTCGCTTGGCAGGCTTAAATGAAATATGGAATGAAAAGCGATGGCAAAAGTGAATTTAAGATAGAAGTAATGGTGTAACGATGGTTCGATTTCAATCCGCTGGCCTTTCCAGCCTTTTACCACCATCCTGCTGACGTCACGTGGAGCAAACTCATACACACCCAGGACACACACACACACACGCAGCAAAGCGAAAAGCCAAAAAACAGTTTTATTCAGTTTCTGTATAACCCGCTTCATATATATTTTTCCCTTCTGTTTTTTCCGACTTTTTTTTTGTATATCTGCGAATTCCGCCAGCATTTTCGTGTTCCATTTGA
>JAEIHY010005967.1:0-41603 GCA_018904565.1 Drosophila tsacasi
TATGTTTTGGTCCTGCTAACTCCCTGCTTTTCATTTGGTCTCGGTCTGACCTCGGCACTTCTATCTGTAATTCTAAGTTATTGTATAAAGAACTTCTGTTATACACAAACAAATTTAAATATGTTATATGGTAAAAATGAATATTTAATTTAAGGAAGATGATAGAACGTGTATAATTTCTTCCATATTTTACGATACATTATTGGCCTTTTCCGTTTTAGCTTTGCTTTGTAGATGTGTGACTTTAATTACGAGAATTACAGTGATAATAGGTATAGGTTTACCTTTTCAAAAAAAAATTAGGACTCCGTTCTACTTTATTTAATGAATATGAATGTTCCTTACCTCTTATTATTATTACATCCCAGGCGATGCTGAACTTTATAGCTATATATTTTATTTTTTTAAATCCTCACGGCTTCTATGTTTTCGCTGCGACTTTTGCCCTTGCAAATATGCTTTTGCCAACGCCAACGCCAATGGAATCGCCAACGCCAACGCTTTTGCCATGGCAATGGCAGCGCCATTCCGGTATTTTTTAGTATTTAATATTTTTATTCTTATTGGTACTGACTTATTGGTACTCTTTTTTGCGGTACTCGTACTCGTACTCTGCGTGTTTTTGTGTTTATGCGCATTTCTGCGACGCATTTTCTACATTTTCTCTGATGTCGCACGTGACATTTGTACGCATTCAAACTAAAGAAAAACATATACCAACCATTAATTCAAGATAATTACAAAATTGTAAGGAAATCGCACGCGTCACAGACGGAAGTCATAGTCATACATAACTTATTCTTATTGTATTTGGATTTCCCCCTTCCCCTTCCAAACATATTATTATATTGTTTCTTATGTGCCAGAGAAAACCGTAGATGATAAGAAATAAAATTGTTGATTTATGAAAAGCGCGGAGAAGAAAGTGTTTATTTTAACATTTTTTCAAGTTCAAAGGTGGTACCTTAAGGCTACTTTTTCGAGTCTACATCTATATCTATTCTCTCCTTTCCTCTTTGATCTGCACCCTGAGCCGCTGCAGCTCTTCCTCTTGCTGTTTTATTTCATTTGCTCCAGCTCTTCGGCAGCATTTGGCTCCGGCTCCTGGCGCTGACCTGGAGGACGCGCCTCCTGCGCCTGCTCCTGCTGCTGACCTGGAGGACGAGGACGCGCCTCCTGCGCCTGCTCCTGCTGCTGACCTGGAGGACGAGGACGCGTCAGGGCCAAGGCCGCAAGGCGGACCTGGCGGCGGTTTTCTTGCGAGCCACCCGCTTGCAATGATAGCTGAAAGGCCAACAAGTTCCGGGTTTTGCGATTGCCGCTGACCGGGCCGGGCCCAGGCCCACGCCCAGGTCCACCTATGCCGCCACGCCCACCTCCACCTCTACCTCTGCCTCTGCCACCTCGTCCGCGGCGCCCTCCTCGGCCGCCTACATTAAAGTTTACGATGAATCCCTGATTATAATTAGGCATCTGAAACAAAACTTATATTAATATTTTTGTTTTTTAATCAAAAAATGCTTCTGCATTCCTTGTTTTTACCTTGTCTTCTTCGTGCTAGAGCTGCTCTTCTTTCCGTTCTGTTGATGGTCCGCCAATGGCGCTCGACTCTCTTACTTTCCCGCAATTAGTCAATTCCCATGTTTGCAATTACGCTCGGCCCTCCCCCACCTTTTGCATCCCCCTGACGGGGGTGGTATGGCCCTCGCCCTTCCCTCGCCTGCCAGCTTTTTACAATTTTCGCTGCTTTTCATCTGTAATTTGGCGCAAATTACGCGCTCCAAGTGGCTACCCGTCCCATTCGTCCTTATGGCCATTGCCATTCCCCAAATTCACACTGAAAGATTTACTTCTCTCTAGATATAAAAAATATTATTTTAAGTAAGAATACGAATTATATTATTATTACTACAATTTCTAATTTTCTTAAAGAAAAGTTGTTCATTGAATATATTATGACTATGCATTTTATTATACAATATAATTATATATCAATTTACTGTATACAGACTTTTATTAATACAATCTTTATTTATCTTAAATATGAATGTATATCCAGTTTTCACCGTCTTCTGTATTCTTGAGATGTTTTATGTATGCTAGTTAGATAAATATAACAAATTTCGCTTAGTGTTTTCGGTCGTTAACTTGTTTATGAGTTGGGGCCTGGGCACTGGGGTCGTGGGGTGCGTTAAAAGGCATCGCACTAAGTAATTACGGGCGGCAGCTCCGAAAAGTGTGTTTGTGTGCGGGTGTGTGTATCCCACGGATTTCCAGGAACTCCCCGCGCGCACGCTGGGCAAATCCGTGGCCCTGCACTAATTCCCAGACAGTTGGACTACTTTTACCAATTAAAAGTGCACGTCGCTTTGTCTGCTAAGGTCCAGACATGGCCGGTAGCAGTATATGTATCGCTGTCAATCCGCTGCTGGCCCGGCCCGCCCGCAGGATTTGCGCAGATTTACATAATTTAAACAAACACTTGAGCACTTGAGGCAGCAGCGCTCGTGTGCCGCACTCGCAGGATTCCGGGGCCGAGGAGATTCGGGCGGATTCTCGGGGATTCTCTGAAGGCGTTGCCGACATTCACACGCACCGCTCCTCCCAGGATCCCTAGAGCCCATCTCCTCGCTTTTTCATTGTCGCACAGATGCCGTCATATTAGCACAAATCTGCTTAGGTTTTTGTTACCATCTCGAGTGCTAGTGCTGGCCCAGATTCGGAGGATCTTGATTTGTGACAATTGTCACAATGCCGGGGCTTAGGGCCTCTCGAGTCTCGGATCTGGAGCATCGAGGTGAGGAGGCCGAGTGCGGGGCAATGCGTAATCCTGATGCAAATCTAGCTAATGTGATTCGTATCGGTAGCAGGCCCCTTTCTCCTACATCTATATCTTTGTATATCCCTCGCCATCTTTATCGCCTTGCCATTTGCCGCTCTGATGTTCTTTTTTAACACTTTTGTGTTTGGAAATTCGAGATGCCCGCCGCCAGTTAATTAAGAAAGTGCCCAGGCATAAGAAGGACACAAGGGCGTTGCATTACAACCGTGAGAGTCCGTTTCCGCCCAAGGAGACACTTCTTCACACCTGCTTTGGCTTTAAAATGGGAAAGGATTTTTTTACTTATTCAGTAAATTTATATATATATAAAGCAATGATTTCCATTAAAAGAACACGCAATATACACCTCAATTAATAAGGCAAAAAGAGTTAAATTTATATATCCAACTAAAACGGTAATAACCAGGATATCTTCCTTCCCATCCACTCCCTAGCAGCCACAATGAAATGCATTAAAATTGCGTTAAAATGGCTGCCACTGATTTCTCTGCCATTATAAGTAGCTGCGGCGGCTGTTTTTGTTATTGTAGCAATTTGAATACATTTATAAAAAGCGCCCAGACCCGGACCATTAATAATAATTGCTATGATTTAAATTTTAATGGCAATTGTTGGTAAACACGAGCGAAGTGCACAGCACACAGCTGAAAGTCCCGGACTTGGATTCCAATGGAGAAGCGCCTTTCGACCCGGTTAATATGTATTTATTGCAATGGAAAATTATGCGTCATCGATGCGGCCAGTGGCAAAACAGCTAAAATGCATTTGGTACTTAATAATCACCATTGCTAAGACTTTGAATGGAATGTGGAAATCGAATTTAATTCTAAATTAAATATTCTTTAATAACTGATTGATTTTAATGTTATTTCAAGGGACTAGAAAATGTTCATAAATTATGAACAACTAGAAAACTGATAAAAATATTAGGGAATTTGACTTATAGAATTGGAAGCTATTAAGCATTAAGAATACTTTGAATTCTAAGCCAATAAAATCTTGTTGCTCAACATGCTTCTAGCTATATTTTGCTTGGCGTTTCCCCATGTTACATCTACTTTTTATTTGGTGTATTTCATTATTATATTTATTCTAACCTATAGATTTCCTCCTTCTACTTTATTCGAGGGACTCACTTATTTTGAGCTCTAATCAAAGTTACCTCACTTTGCAATAAAACATTTTAATTTAATTTACATATACAAATTATTGTCCCTCCCCTTGGCACGCTTTTGCTGATTTTCAAAGCAATCGCAACAATTCAATCACTTTGATGTTTTTTTAACCCACAAAACGAGCGCCCAGACAGGCCACGCCACCGCCTCCTCCACAAGCGAGGGTACGTATGTTAACGCCCAGTTTCAGACATTTAAGCGCCCATAGTCGTCGCTTTTTAAACATCAATGCGATTGCATTTACCCCATCTGCGTATCCGCCCCGAACTCCCGAGTTCCCGCTCCTGCTACTTCAGCTTCGATCCCAACACCCTCGACACTCGTCCATCCATCCTGCCAACAGGACCTGCCGGCAAACAACATGTAATTTCTTTAATGGTTTTTCCCACTCACACTGCCGCAATACGTAACCGAGTGTGTCCGAAAATAAATAAAAATCAAATTTCAAATGAATTAAGGTGCCAAAAATCGAAGGCCGAGAAAACAACTGGAAAATTTTGACAAAAGGCAAGAGGAGAGTACGCCGAATAAGGAGTCAGATTCGGTTACATTGAGTAGGAGAATATATACAAAAAAATAAACTACAAATAAATAAATATTTAAAAGAAGAATATTTATCACTATTATTTTGTTTTTTAAATCTCAGAATATTTAGGGGTTTGAATCGAGGCACAATTTATCTTAGTTTTTGTTATGTCCTGTTAATAGAATAATAGTAAATAACATATTTCCTCCATATGGGAACCTTTAATATCCCATTCATCAACTCAGTCCCAGCTCTCAGCACTCCCATAAAAATCGGTTATTATAATTGAAGTATATCAAACCGTAAAATGTTTACAATTTAATTACACTCTGAAGTAGCTCGGCCAGGCTCCTCAGCCCCGTGTTCGTGTTCCTGTGTTTGTGTGCCTAAACGCATTAAAACACTTCATTATGCCTAATCCTGTGTGACGTAACAAAAGCCAGACACGCACACGCACACCCGAGCTTCGCCCGGAGAACCCTTCTGGCCAACTCCCGGCCGAGCATATGCCACTCGACTACACTTGAGCAACTCTATTAACAAGGCGGGGACTCGAGGCTCAGGAAGGGGTGAAAGCCGGCGAAACTACTCTCTACGAGGGCATTCGGATCGGGCTTGGGCTCGCTTTAATGGCGGTGAGGCTACATTTGCATGCGGGGCGGCACAGGAGCGAGAATCACGGCCTGTCAGAAACCATAAAGTGTGTAAATACCTTGTTTCAACTTTCTAGTTACGCCGGTTACACGGGAAGAAATTAATTCACTTACGCCTTTTGTATAACATTAAATATAGTTGGAGTTAATAAAGCTGTGATTTCGATCTTTGTATTACATAAGATAGCATAATTAAAAATTAAAATAGAGATTAGCGTGATATTTGATATGTAATATACATACATATAAACTTATATACAGACTGTCCAGACCAAAATCGATATAAATATATTTAAAAGCAAACTAAAGAAATAAAGCACCAAATAGGACTTTATTTTTACCAATATTTAAGCCAATTTTATTTAGTTACCTATATAGTTTTTACTTACATATTTATTTTGTAATAATGTATCATCTCTTTCCCTCTGTGTAGTAGCTATGCCCAGGGTATCCCTGACATTCAGAAGTCGCGCACGTGTTGTGAGGCACTCAACCACTTTGATTTCCGCGTTGTTTGCCATTAATTTTACGCCTGATTTCGAGCCGTGCAGTATGCTTTCTGATTGATAAAAATCTCACGGGCAGCGGCTATTAGGGGAACGAACAATGAGCGTTTCATAAACATTGGGCATATTCATTTAATTTCATTTTCTCGATCCTCCCGGGCCAAGTGAACAGTGTGTTTGGCCAACAGGCCGCACGCCCTAAATTGTTCACTTGGCCGGGGAGCTCGACTATATCTGGCTAAGTCCATCTGCAGCTAACTAAAATTGATCACATAATTGCTGGAATCTCATCTCGATCAGCTCGAGTTTTGGCTCAGACTGGCGCCGAGCGACTCAGGATCGAAGTCGAGTCCCGTTCTCGACCATTTTAATTGCAATAATAATTCTTGCCTGCGTTGTGGAAGTGCCTGCAATGCAAATGTGGTAGCAAAAATAAGGGGAAGGTCGGGAAAAGTCGGACCGAAGGGCAGAAAATATCCGGGAAGGTTGGGAAGGGAAGGGTGCAGCAATCGCGCATATCTTAAGCCGATCTAATGCCGATATCCCAGGTATATCACTGCTACCGTTTTCGCTACCTCTGGTCTGTCCGTCTGGCTGCTCCGTTGTGTTGGCAACAAATTGGATTACAATTAAATTGCATTTACATGCAGCGCTCTGCTTCGGCATTGTTTGTCCGGGACTCTCAATTAAAACTTTTCCATATTTTCTATATATATTTGATATGGAAACCTCGGGACGTCCAGCTGTGCTCGGTTTGAGATTTGCCCGATAATTGGTGCTTGGGATCGGAGAGCCCATGCGTACATATATGGGAAACAGTATCATTTGGAGTTGTGAGGGATGGAACAATTAGATCTTGATGTAAATATTTGGAATATGGATAAATACAATGCAATTATATATAAATAAATAAACTGGTTAATCATAACCTCCTGCCATTAAATGAAACCTAATCTTAAAGGCATTACCATTTTAGCTGTTCCTCTAGCAATTCCCTGTAACCATCCTAGATCCAGACTTCTTTGGTGGTAATAACCCAACACAAATCCAGCCTTAATGCATCATCATTAGCCAAGTCCAGGAGCACTCTTTGGGCTACTCTACTTTGCTACTTTTACTTTATTTGTGCACTGATTGCGTTGGCTTTTAACATTCGCCCGAAAAATAATTGAATTGTTCTTCGTTATTTATTTTATTATTTTGCTTGTCTCTTATTATTGTTCAGCTTACTTTGGCCCGAACCCACACACACCACAGGCACACACAGAGCCAATGGCATCACTATCATCCAGGGCCAGCTCTATGAGCCATGGTTTCTGTGGGGAAAATTGGCGGAGGATGGCTCAAGAGGTCGAAGTGGGTTCGAATGCGGAGCTGGCTCTAGATGGGTAGCACTTTTGCGCCATCAAAACGGCGCGTCATAAAATACGCGAATTGCATTTGCCATTTACGATGTGATTTTCGTTTTATCTTTGTTTTCCCCGTTTTCCTTTTTCTTTTGTTTGTGCTGCTGTCTTGCTTTTGCGTGGCTTTGTTCTTCTGCTTCTTTGCAGGGGCTTTGTGGTGGGTGGTACGGGGTACACAGAAAAAAAGTTAACATAAACACTGTCAACAGATAGTTTTGTTTGTTTAAAATTAAATTAAACTTTAAGCATGTAATCCATCTGTAAATCAAATCCAAAATTATTGTTAGTGGTTATAGGGACATCCGACTTTAACCTACAAAATCCATGTTACAGCAAATTAAATTGTCTGGACAATTAATTCTTTCTTGTCCCTTTACCGAACGGGAACGGAATCGTGGATTGGGATCTTCGCACATATCTGGCTCAAGACACACGTCGTTCCGTCCTGAATTATTTCTATATAAAAATTGTTTGTGCAAGTTGACGGCTGTATTGTATTGTTGATAGCTTTTTAATTGATTTTTCAGTGAATTTAATCTTTTGAATTTATTATTAAAAAAAAACTATAATTTCAAAATATGATCGAAGAATGTATTTTCTTACTATACTATACTCAGGAACCTCCGACATTTCATAATCTTATTGTTTGTTTTTATTTAAGGAATCATAATATATACCTACAAATTTTATAATTTACACTACAATTTATTTAAAATAAAAAAAAAAACAGTTTCGTGACCGAGAGAATGACCTAACCTTTAACCCTTATTTTAGATCTGCAAATCTTAGAGATTTTTATGGAATTCCGAATCAAAGACCCAAAATAACATCCTAGGATGATAAGATAACTTAGATGTTTTTTGGCTCAGTGCACCAGGACTTCGTGCTGATTCCTTTGGGGATTTTGCGCACAAAGCAGTGCGAAATTGAATGTGGGATTTGGCAGAGAGATAGACGGGCGGCACGCCCCTCTGTGGGCTGTATTTGCGTAGGGTTGGTAATTTTATTGCGATGCTTTTTATGATGTGGCGACAAATTGATATTTCCCCTTGACCGGGGACGAGCGGGGGCGGGCGGAGTAAGTGACTGGCCGCCGCCTTTGAGGGCCAATTGAGCTGCACGGCAGCCACCGCAACGGAGGCAGGACCTCTGATGCCGCCAGGACACATGGAACACTCTGGGCGGTCGGCCGCCCGCTGAGTCGCCCCGCTCGTCGTCTTATAAAATAATTAAGTCTTAGCCTCCTCTATTTGTCCCCTTTGTCTGTCGGCGCGGCGGTTTGTGTGTGTTTGTTCTTCGGGTGTCCGTTGTGCGTGCGCATCCTAGCGAAATTAAGGACTTTAGCGCGATTTTCGCCATGTTTGCCGCTGCCATTGTCCGTGTGCCGACACAGGGATCTCCCGTTAAATTTGAAACTTTTGCTTTCCCCCTCTCCACCTCACTCACTCAGGGCCATTCATTCAGCGGGTTCGGTTTTATTCAGTTTTCCTTGTGCTGAAATCAACTGTAAGTTAATCGCATTAATCCCCGATCGTCTTTCAAGTGGATCCTTTGCGATCCTTTTGCCGGCGACGCATTCAATTGCGAAATTACAAAGGTTTTTGAGAAGGGTTTGCCCTTCACAGAGGTCTGAAATTGGCTGAATTCGATACGTAAAGCAGCCAAAAGATGGCTACGTTATGCAAATTTATGGAAAAGCAGGCTGACGTATTAGTACTATTCTAAGAAGATTTTATAATTCAAATAAATGTATTATTTTACTAGCCCGTGTTAACGATTCAAAAACTTTGTACTTACTTTACTTATTTCAGCACATTTTTAAGGCTGAAGCTATGTAAATAAGATTATGTAAGTAGCTCTTGTAGAGGAAACAAATTTAATAATAATATATTGTTGTAATCTTTATCTTACTTTTATTTGCATGAAAAAATATCATATGTTTTTAAGATTACTATAAATTAAATCATTTTCTTTGATGCTTGGCGTCACCAATCCCCTACAGGGGATCATCAATGCTTAGGTTATTTCCCTGTAAATTAAAATTTAAAATAAATTGAAATGCAGACGGATCATTGCGATAGGTGACTTGAACTCACATCTTCAACTTTACAGCATATCATTTGATCGGGGCATTGATCGAATGAACGGTAATCTAGTTCTGTTCGGCACAAGTATTCAGGGACACAGACTTTATTCCCTCTACATGGCTGGTCATTATATATCTGTTTAAATACAAAAAAAATATAAATATATATATTGCAATATAATTATAAGAATTCAACCTGCAATGAGCACCTGCCTATTGCACTTACATCTTCGTTAGCACAACAAACTTTGTTGTTGCTACATCTAGGTACATTTGAACGATATTCAGTCGAAGGTCTGCACTTATTCTCAGCAACACACTGAAAAGTTCCGTCGGATTCGCAAGTGATCGTTGCTTGACCGATTCCCAGAAAAGCTGCGATCACCAGAAGAAGAGCAAGTGTCCAGTGTGGGGCCATTCTGCAAAGTTCCGGCGTATACTGATACGGACTGTGAGCTCATCGGGGTTTTTATAGCCATTCGGGGCTTACCAGATAAGCGGTGTGCGTTGACCTTTGCGGTACGAGATGCCACAACCGACTTAAAAGTTCCAAGAATTGTTCAATGATTTTTCATTCGAATCCAAGCTGCTATTTACAAAGTCATAATTAATGTTTGTATGTTATAGTAGCTATTTAGAGTACAGTGTTTTTCGTTTTGCTTGCATATAAATTCGTTTGAAGCATTTAATTCATTTTGGTTATAATTATTTGTCTGTATTTTAGGCACTTTATGCTGTTCTTTTGTTACACCCTCAGCTGAACGGGGCTGAACAAATTAAACCAATAATTTAGCTGTCGATCTCGCAACGCTGCGCTGCCCACACAGACATATCGGATTCATGTGCCGTCCACCAGCCTAAGGCCGCTCCTTGGCCATTGATTTTCCAGAGGATTCATGGTGAAAAGGATTCAATTCGTACAACAATCGTAGCTGGCTCGTTCTATCCGTCCATCGTTGCCTCTGGCTGTATTTCTCCACCTCCCTGCCGTTGTACTTGCTGCCAATTTCAAGGATGCCGCCGAAAATTGGTAATTTTATACGGTTGGCGGTGCCTGTTGTTCGATTGGTTGGTCCGGTTGGCTTGATAACGGTCCTTTGATTGTGAATAATACAAAATAATTGCTTTAAATTAAACCGTAAATGCTTCGAGCTCCTGTGGGCTCCACTTGTCGGCTTAATAGGAAATACTAGCAGATCCAAGCTACTCTCTGGTGTTTTGATAACAATGAGAAATAGATTTAAAATTTGTTTCTTATCGTGAACTCAAAATGTTTACAGCAATGTACAAATAATGGTGCTTATTTGTAATAAATAGGTTCATGTGATACACTTGTTAATTTGAAGGACAATTTAAAAACGATTTGCTTTTTACAGATGTAATCAAATACGTCTTGGACACAAATTAATACTATTTCAAACTAATAATTAAGTGCAAGTTTTCAATCCCTTTAAATTTATGCACCTACTCTTGGCACTCAATCAGTGGAACAGAAAGAACATAAATCCATCAGATGTCCATGTTGAAATGCTGGGATTCAAGGGTTGGTAATGCGTAAGGAAATCGGAACGTAAACGTAAACGTAAGCGGAAACGGAAACTGTTGAACTGTTGAAATCATAAAATATTACCGTTCGCAATACAATTTATTTAAATCAAAGTCTAAAGCGTTATTTACGAGCACTGTGGGGTTGGATGGGTTCGTTTTTAGCCAGCTTTTGCAGGGGTTTGGGGCGGCCACTTCGCCACTACGGTGTGTCTGGAGGGTGGGTCGATGGGTTTTTGGGGCTTGCGTGTGCTCTTCCTAGCTTTCTATCCCGCCATTGTTTGCATTCTGAAAGAAGACAAAAGCCAAGCCCCCAAAAGCGAAGGAAAAGCGCGTCACACAAATTTAGCTGACTAATAGCCGCAAATAGCCAAAAGGATGATAATGATGTGTTGGGTGGTCAGCATAGCTATGCTAGGGTACACTTTGGAAAAGAACTGAATCATTTAAACACGAAATTTTGACTTATTTTTAGTTTATTTTAAAATAATTTGAAAGATCTGACAGATTTTTAAATGATTTAAGAAGGTGCCTGCTTTACATTATTCTTTGGAAAGTGTATTACTTTTTATTTACATTCAACATCGCACTTTGGTCCACATTTTCTGCACAAAATTAATTACTCCGTTAATATAAAAGCTAACTCATTGAAACTTTACCAATCGTAATATTGTAATTATAACATGATACTAAATAAAAATTATACGGCTTAGAAGACTATATCCCAAAGCTTTCATAAGAATGGTTTAACAATTTTTTAAGATAAATTCATAGAACTTCGGTTACTTCAAGATTGTTTAATTTCAACTAAATTTTAAAGGTTTCATTTAAATTGTATAATGAATTTCTATAGTTTTGTCGAATAGTTTTTTTGTGAACTAAAGTGCTCGGCTGGATCATAGCGCATCGATTTAAAAATGTTTTCAGGATAATCTTAATTTTTAATTATAGCAAGCAAACTATTTTTTCTACTTTTCCCAGTGTCGAAGGGGTGGCTGGGTGTACCAAGGACTACAACTCCCTTTGCTTTTAACCATTCCATTTCGTTCTATTCAGATCATGGCATGTCCACTCCACGGTTATTGTTTTGCCAAGCTTTCTGCCTATTACACAAAATGCTACACAGAGCCAACTAACAAAAGCCTTGCCCACTTGCCTAATGTGCTGGAGTTTGTGTGAGTTGCAAAATCGAAATTCGGAAAATTCCGAAATTGAAATGGAGCAGATAGGATGCCTCTGCCCCTGCCTCTCCCTGCTACCCTTTGCCGGAATAATGTTAGTTTTTGTGTGAGTAGCTTCAATTGCCAAATTAATTGCAGTTAAGTCGAGCAAGCTCAGCTTAGCTCCCGTCTCTTTCTCTGTGGTCATCGCCCTCTCTTTCTCTTACTCTCTTTCCCTCTCTCCCTCTCTCTCTCTCTCTCTATCTTTCACTCGTCATGCAAAGTTTGCAGGCAGGAGTATGCATGTATGTGTGTGTGTGTGGAACCTAAAGTGGAGTCAATGAAAATTGCAACTCCCACTTTGCTCGTACGTCAATTAGACCCCCTTTTCGTCTCCCTCGTACTTTGTGCCCCTCTCTGTCTCGCTCGTTCTCCGTCTATTTGGCCCCCTCTCTTGCCAGTGCAGCCTCAGCTCTTTTAGCTCTTTTATTGCAGTGCAATTTGTTGTAGAAATCGTTTTGTCCGACAGTTGAACAGTTTGTTATTTCTTTTTAATGTTCCCCAGCAAAAGAGCTTTTTCGAATTTTCGTGGCTCGCCTTGGCCAGCGGTCAGGCATTGAGATTAATGCCTTTTCCCTATTTCCTTCTCACTGCCAACATTTCCTCTACCACTTTATCCTGTTTACACAGAGAATAGATACTGCAGGGTAATTTCTTTTAAAGTTAGGAAATACTTCATTCAGTTAATGAGATATTTTTAATTTAAAATGAATCACTCACATTCTTAGAGCTTTAATGAAATATTTAGGAGTATTCAGGGTTATAAAATCTAATTAAATTTTTTACAAAATGATAATAACTTAATTTACAACTGGTTTTTATGGTTACCAACGTGACAAGTCAGGTCTTTAAATAAAACCATCTGCAGATACAGAAGGAAAACGCAGTTTCCATTTGTGAATTGGGATCGAAATGAATGTGGGACAGCGCCTAAGTGTCGCTATTTTTGAGCCCGCACTTCCCCCAGATTCCCAGCTTCATACTACCTCCAAATAATACTCTCTTCTCAGCCCTCAACATTTTTACAGTCCCCAATCCCAGTCTAAAGTCTTACACGAAAACGAATCAAAAGCAAGCAATGCACGGAGGGAAATTGCGGGAAAATGTGTTACGGACGCAGGTGATGGCTACACCTCCCCGGAGGAGGCTGGGGGTGGTGGAGAAAAGGGGGTGCAAAGTGGGAGGAGGTTGCCCTTAGCACTTGGAGACGCACTTTGGCAAAAGCAATCTTCTAAACAGGATAAATGTAATTGCGCATGAATTTCTACGCATATTTCGGCTTCGCTGTCTGAGCTGCAAATGTTTGTTCGTTATTTGTTTTCCTCTTTTTTTTGCTCTTAGCCTCCTCCGGTCCTTGCCGTCGCTGGAAAGTGTTCTCCGGCGGCTGACGAACGGCCACCCCATTGGCCCCGCTCTGGCCACGCCCCACAGCAGGAGAGCTCGCTCTCTATCTCTATCTCACTCGCAGCCGGTCTCGCCGTCTCTCTCTCAACGGGTAATTGACTCGCATAATGTTTGTTTTGTTTCGGGCAAATCGTTTGCAACACTCTTTGAATGCCTCGTGGTTGTCTCGTAAAAAGCGAAAGCATTTAAAAATTCAATTTCCCCTTTCTCTCACTTCTCACGCTCACTCTCCCTCTCTCTCTCTGGCGGACTCTCTCGCTCTCTTAGTCTGCAAAGCTTTTGCAGAGCTCCATGGAAAAAATGGCCGCCTGGCGTTTAGGGGAGGTTTTCTCTTTGGCGAATGGTACGGAATGGAATGAAACACTTTCGAAGGAGACAACTGAGGATAACGAGGGAAGAAATCCTTGGAGTCATGTCACAGCTGCTAGAAGGATAGGTGGTAGTAAACATTTATTCCTTAATTGCAAATTTAATGTATTCATTTAATTTCAGTTATGTGAAATACGCAGTTATAGTTCGTAGGGAAGAGGTATTAATCTATTTATATATTTTAGATGTTTTTCGAGACTTCAAAACATAAGTTGTACTGTCCAAAAGTATTATATTATTATTTCATGAACTTATAGAAAATATATAAATATATCACAGATATCACTAGGGTTTCTAAATAATTTAACAATCTGTAACAAACTTGGCTACAATATTGAACATTGTAAAATATAAATGTACCATAAATTCGGTTATTAAGAAATAGCATTGCATACTTTTAGACACCTTTATCAAGGATTCTAAAAACGCTAGTATTTTTGAAGTTCCCTTGTATAAGTTGTATTTTACAAAGAAAATATGATATTTATTTAATCATTTGTTTTAGTTGCTTTACCTTAAGTTTAAATGTGTCTTGCATGCTCTTATAATATGCCAGGGCTTTCATTTTATATGTTCTTTTACAAATTTATACAAGCCAATTTTGTTTCCCTGATAATCCTTTTATTCCGACCTTTTTGAACCAAAACCTTTTCAAATCGTTTCTCATCCGCTCAGACAGTTAGCCGCAAAAGTTGCAATCAATTGCTACATATTCGCCAACACTTTTCTGGTCGAAAAAGTTTGCATCTGGCTGGCTGGAAAATTTCAATGGCGCCACAGAGCAACACTTGACCCCTCTTAGGTGGCAATTGATTGATTTTATATTGGCATTTCAATGGACCCAAGCCGAGCGATTCGACTCGAGTCTACTCGATTTTCGAGCCGAGTGCGCCCCCACTTTAGCCGTGTTCCAAATGCCAAGTGTTTCCCTTTCTGGGTGGGAAAACCCACCCACAGGACAATCCACCCCCCCACACACACCAGAAGGAAAAAGACACCGTAGAGTCTAAAAAAGTGTCTGTCGATGCGGTTGCAGTGCAATTGTCGAAATAAACGAAAAGAAATTTCAAACTGCAAATGGAATGGAATAGAGCGAGTGCCTCGCTCAGGCTAGAAAGGGAGGGCGGCAGCCGAAAGAGAGATAGAGAGAGAGCTGGCCAGAGAGAAAGAATGGGACACACCCTCCCAGGAGGGGTAGGAAAACAGGTAAGTGAGTGTGTGTGTGCGTGGTTTGTGGAAAACCATTTAGCGCAAAGACCAAAAGAATTCGCAGAGCTGCCAACCAACCACCTCAGTCTCAGTTTCAGTTTCACGCTCTCCGGACACGAGACCGGGGGTTAAAAATCCAGAGGCTGAAACAATAAAAATACTAAACGATCGCTTTTCCACACACAAGCACACTCGCGCGCAAACACTCACACAAACACACCGGCCCAAAGGACCCAGGACTCTGTCGAGGACTTGTGCGTCCGTTAACAGTCGCATTTGAATTTAAATGCGAAACGTTGATCAAACGGTGCAGACGTGTCTCTCTCCCAACGGTAGCGCTCGGCGTTTTCCCATTACCGAGTTTTCGTGCCCACAAATAGAGTGAAGGAAAACCAAGGAAGTTTCAATTAAGATACCAACATTGCAAAAAGAAACACAAGTGAAAAACAAAGAACAAATTTGTGACAAAATAAAACAGAAAGAAGAACTAGGAAATATTTAAACAAAAATTGCTTAATTGCAAACATTTTTGAATTTGAATTTCGATTAAACTAGTGCCAGTAAATATATCAACCTAACTGCGCCCAGTCACCATGTCTTCCTCCGAGGCCGAAGTTGATATCAGCGTGGTCTCCAGTCCGGAGCCAAGTCCTCTGGGCCCCGCCACCCGCGACAGCCCGATGCTGGCCCGCTCGCCGGCCCGCTCCGCCGACGGCAGTTCGCCGCCCGCCACGCCCACGCACCGCTCCAATACCCCGAACACCGCCGCCGGTACGCCCACCACCTCGACCTCGACTTCCGGCGGCACCCACTTCCATCACAGCCCCAATGGCGGCGCTGTACCGCCGGCGGTGTTGCACCACCACCTGCAGCATCACCTGAGCACATTGGGCGGCCATCCGGTGGCACTGCACCATGCGCTCCACAGCTTTGGACACTTGCATCCCGCTCACGGGGCCACGCACCCCGCCCTGCTGCAGCACGCCCTCACACCCACTAGCCAGCAGCAATCACAGTTGCAGCAGCAGCAACAGCAGTTACAGGCGCAGCAGCAGCAGCTTCACCAGCACGGAGAGCGCCTGAGTCCGCCGCCCAAGAGTCCGGAGCGGAATGGCGAGGAGCTGCCCGGCCACAACATCAACTTGAACAACAACAACAGTAAGGCCCTTAATCACAACAACACCTGCGCCACAGCAGCGGCGGCAGCTGCAGCGGCCGCGGTGGCAGCGGCCAACCTGAGCGCCAACAGCAACGACAGCAACGGAAGCAGCGGCGGGGGTGGCGGCAAGGCCACCACCGGCTCCAACGGCTTCACCAGCTTCTCCATCTCGAGCATTCTGAGTCGCAGCGAGCCGACGAAGAAGAACGGTGCCGCGGCTCTGATAACGCCGATACCGCAGTTGCCACAGCCAGGACCTGGTGGGCCACAGGATGCAGCCATGTTGTCCAGGTGAGATATGAACTGTATTACTTAATTAGGAGAGGCTTAAGCTTCAAATTAAGATTGGTATTCTGAAAATCAAGACGTATTTTGAAAGTATAATATTTAAAATTTCTTAAAAGTAACGAACTTACTGATGCGGTTTGGTTTTTCTTTGCCTTATTTTTGTTCGTAAATGTTAAACTTTTTAACGTAGCTCCTTTTCTGCTTTGGCTACTAAAATTGAGCTTTAATATTAAGATTTATTATTACATTATAAAAAGTCTCCCGTTTTATAAAGTGTTTTTTTTTTTTTTTAATTTATAATTCCCAACTATTAGTTTTCTAAACTAATATATTACCGCAATATCAGTTCCATACAACGTCAAGTTGTCTGAAAAATACTTGTTTTTTAAAACTCTAAAAAAAAGAGGCCTGGAAAAAACCACTCCAATTTTATTTTAAAAACCCCTTTTATAATCGAGTTTCAAAAATGAAATTCGAGGTAGCCCACGTACAGAAGATAAACCATGAGATAAGTATTCAACATATCGGTCTGCAAATATGTTTATTCCCAGTGTAGGCGACCCAGATTAGGACATTCTCCGGCAAGCTGAAACCAAAAAGTCAAGCCTTCCCTCAATGAGCCCAAAAGAGAATGCAATTCCACTTGTTCGTTCTCGGGCTTGGCCAATTTTATATAATCGTCCTAGGGGAGGACAAAGGAAGGTGACACAAATCTCTTCGCAGGAAAGACACACAAAAAGGAGAGAAACTGGGCAAGTAGCCGAAAGATGGAAAGATGGTCGATAAGGCCGAAAATTGTTGGGCAAACGTTACACGAGACATTAAGTGGGTGAAGATGCAAATGGCTAAAGTGCCAGTCCATTGTCCTTGGGAGATTTCAGCGATTCCTGGCTGATAAAACTAAAGTGCAACCGTTTTTAGTTGCATCGGGCATTAGTTGACCCCGAATTTATGGATAAATATGACTGACCGGTAGGGGCAGCAATTTGACCAGCATATCGAATTACGCAACATTTGCCAGTTGAAATTCAATGCAGTCAGCCCTACCTACACTCCGCATACTTTCGTGAATGAACCCAACTGACTGATTGACGGACTGACAATGCTCCAGTATCGTATGCAAAACGAAGGCAGTCCTATGAATGAGCCCTCAGTGCCTCAAAGATGATACACAAAACAGGAGCGATTTCACAGCTGTTGGTTTCTGGAACTGCAACTTATTGATAAAAAAAATGAGCACTGCAAACAAAAAACATAGGAAACTATATTAAAAGAAATATATATGTATATGTCACATATAAAAAGATAACATATATGCATGAATTTGTATAAGTCTCTTACTTACCATTAGAAAGTTTAAACTTGAAGGCTATACAAACAATAAAAATAAATATTTCTACACATTTTAAATAGTGTTTTGAAAATATATCTCAACGACCCTATTACTTCCTTTTATTCCATTGAAAAACTACAACTTGAAGATCATTGAAATCCAATCATATAATAAAACCTCACTTTTAAGAACTCCTTTATTTATTTAGAATTTAGGGTGTATTCCGGTTCCCAAATATTGAATTTTTTTAAACTAATTCCGTTTTCTAAGTGTCCCTACATTTTGGGGCATTTAATACGATACAAGTTGGCATTTTAACCCCACTTAGCTGGCTTTCAGAATGTTGCATACCAAATGAGAGATCGAATTTCCAGTTGGCTCGATTAACGCATGTGTTGAATTAATACAACAAAAAAACGCAGAGAATTTATACGTTGCACTTTTATTTTATGAGAGGGGACTCCCCCAGACGCTTTAGTCTGACGTTTTTTTTAATAATGATCATTTTCATTTCATTTACGCGTGCCCGCGCCGCTGATCGGGCCGATAAGGGAAGTTAGTAGTCAGTCAGTCAGGTTGGCCGAGGGTCGTCCCTCCTCCGCTCTCCTACGGTTACCCCAATTAAAGGACTCGCCCTCGTTCTCAGTCGCGTTCTCGTCCTGGCCAAAGTGTCGCCTCCTGTGGCTTGGCGCTTGCCCAGCTGACGTGTGGCTGCCTATGTGACGGTCTTATCACCCGATCATCAAGCGGAATGATTAATGCCAGGGGGAATATATGTATAAATATTGCTGAGTGATCGTTTAAGCATTGAGCAGGATGAGCATGCTGAGCAGGCTGAGCAGACTTTCGCTGGCGAACTCGGCCTGTTTTGACAGTTGCGCTTACGTTTTTAATTAGTCGTCGTGGCTGAGGCTTTCTCCTCCGGCTCCTGCAATTGCGTTTACTTAATTACGATTCCAGGAGTTGAAAGGGAGAGAACGGAGAACAGGAAAAAAGCATTTGGGAGGTGTAACCCGATATGCTTGTGAGTGGACGCGAAACAATGGAACGGCGAACGGAAAGGGTGCCTGCTTCGTCCTGCTCTCGGGCTTTGTTCTCCTCTCCCAGGATGACGCAAAAAGCAGACGATGACATTATAATTACACACACACTCGCGCACACAATGAAAAGTAATTACAATCCAATTGCAATCGCAATCGCTTGAGTACTTAACAAATCCCACATATATAGATGTATATATATAAATTTATCTCCATTTCCATCTGATTTCTGCGCTGAGGGGATTAGCGTTTAGTGGTGAAATGCCTTTGATTCCTTATCGCGATGGTGCGACGGGTATTTCTATGGCTGTCCACGGTGAACGCCATTTAATCAAAACATATTTCGCGGACCATCAGATGCATCCGATCTGGGATTTGTATCTGAGTCTGCGGCTTGACTTTCCCTTTTTTCTCTGTCCCCGGGTCGCGTGCCATTTGGCGGGGCTTCCCATGGTTTTGGTCGAAATGTTGCAACAATGAGTATAGAGCATAGTCTTTAGCAAAGAAGAAGGAGAAACCAAAAACTAATATCGTCCTCTTCACAAATGTCACCATTTTTGTCTCTTTTTTGTTTAGTCTTATCCGCAGGACTGTAGCATAAGCCGCTCCCCAGGCACCGCAATATTGGTTATAATCCCGTTTGGTGACAAAGCAAAGTTCGCTGCTGCTGCCCATTCAAGTGTTCAATATTTTGCCTACTTTTGCGGCCAGGTCGAGTACCCCTCAGGAACCCGCACCGCTAAATGTCAACAATGTAAAGTAATAATTCCCGGGCTATATTGGGAAGGGGAGAGTCCCGCACGGACGGGATGGGCCAATTAGAGTGTGCAAATCTTTTATGCATGAGCGATTCCTAAGCGGTTTTTCGGTTCACCGTTGCCCCTCTCCCATTTAAATTTATTTATTTAAATCAATTCCATTAATGCCACAATGTGCGGGTAATACTTTTTCAATTGCTTAATTCCGATCATTGCCGCCATTTACTAAACTTAACCCCAGACAGAGCACTCAGTGAGTCTGCTAGTCAGGCACATTTGTTTGAACTTTACTTAGATCTTCTCGACACAATGAATGCCCCACACACACACACACAGCCCGGGGACTTCAAAGCAAAGTCGTTGACAAAAAGCCAGGGAAAACCAAGCAGGGGAAGGGGGGCCAAGGGAAAACCAATGTTGAACGCCATGTTAAACAACTCAATTGCATAGCACACTTTTATCCCTCGGACAAAAGGGCTCCAAAGACGGGGAGTTATGATGGGTGCCCAGAGCGAGAACCGCAAACAATTCATTAAGAGCTAAATAACGGCAACTGCATCCCTCATCAGCCATCGCCATCCACCACATTTGACAGCCGGGGGGTGATTTGGAGCCTTCTAAGTGGGGCAGGCGCACCGCACCCACTTCTAAGAACATGGCCGTCCACTTCCGCCGCAGGATGACACCAATGGAAATGGAAATGAATACCCAGCCGTCCGTGGTTTGCCGCGGGCAGATTTATTTTGTATTTATTTCATTAGCCCCAGTCGAGGTCTTGATTTGCGTAATTAGTTGAGCAAATAGCTACAAGCTTTTGTTTTCATTTTTCATGCCAACGAAGGTTGTTTTAAAAATTAGCCCTGTAATTGGGGTAATTTCTTTTGTCTTTTTCTTACATTTTGCTTGGGGGAGAAGGGACATTTTAGATGATTGATAAGAAGAACTGTCTGCCAACTCTGGAACACAGTATATTTCGCGAATTGTATGATTTTGTATTCAAGTTTTAATAGTTATATGGTAAAATGTATTTTTATTACAGATATCTTATATAATATTATATTTGAAACCTTTTCCATCTGATTCGGTGCAATCTTATTAAGATATTAAAACTCTCCAGTGATTTGAAATCACTTAAAGGAGTGACCAGAAGTATACAATAAAGATTTCTACTCTCTATGTATCACGTTTACAGTAAAACCACTGGATATTCTTTTTAGTTTTTGCTATTTCTTAGCTGAAAACCCCCCATTTTTAGGCCCTGTTTCCCCTGTGTGCACTAGTAACCCGATCGGAGTTGCTCCCATTTTGGTCTCTCTGCGGCTGTTTGGGGTCTGGCTTCGGGCTGCCTCGAAACTAGCCGAAAGCCAAAGCGGCTTTCTCTCAATTGACGCTGTAAACATGAAGCCCATTAGAAGTGATTTGAGCTGCCAACTTGGGGAAGCCCCTGAAGAGTCCTCATAATTTCCCGAGTCCATTCCCGGGTTGCCGGTAAACTTAATTGAAAATCATTACTGCCGGGTAGAGCGAGCCAAGGAGACGCACAGAGAGTGAGAGTGGGCGAGTGCCCACCTGGCTATTGATTTCCACAACAGCACCGACGGCACCCTTGGCCGCAGCGAAAGAGGTCAACTAAATGTTAATGTCACACACAGGCACACACACTCCCTGCCTGTCTGTCTTATTCTGAGCGGGCTTGGGTTGCAGTCGCCGTTGCTGCTGCACTTGCACCCTCGAAATGAAATCACAGTTGGTGACCCGAGCGGTCAAAGTTTGCGGCAATGCTGAAAAGGGGGGCTAAAACGGGGCCGGGTTTTGGCCGGGAGCTTAGCCCAACAGTCTGTTAAAAGCGAAAAGCGAAAACGAGCTCAAGGGGTAAATATACTCGTCCATATGTACACATATGTATGTATGTATGTGGCTTGGCATTTTAGAACGGTGAGAATTGCACTTCTTTCGGCTTACATTTAACACCAAAGTTCAGTGGGTGCGTGGGAAGCTTAAAAGGCAGCAAATAAAAAACCAATGAATCAATCACAGTCGAGAGAAAAAAGCAACTTTGGCCAATTACATTCCGGCTGTTTTCACATGCCCCGAATATAGAAGGGCAGACACACTGGCTGGGAAAACCCAGGAAACCCTCCCCCGTGGAACTTTTCTCGACGCGAATCTAGAACACATTATAACGAAGTGTTTCGTCTTGCCAGCATAAATAAATAAAATGTATTTATAAAGATGCTTTTAAGCCAGCAAGTTAACAAGGTTGCACACACTCACATTTATATACTTGTACACCGGAAAGCAAGTATTTAAGAAGGAAAATTCTGGGTGGCTTAAGATCCCTAAATAATATTGCATACTGATAATATAACAAAATTTAAAAGAAATAAAATATCTCTTTATGTTAGTAAAAAAATACGAGTTTTAACATATATTAAAAAAATTTAATGTATAAAATGTTAATGTCTTAAAAAGATTTATAATTTTTGCACTCCTATATTCGTTATTTTTTAAAACTCGTTAGTTAAAAAATCACACATTGTTTTAATGAAAGTAAACTAAACCTTTTTATTAACGACATTAAATTTTTTTATTTTCCCCCTGTGTATTCTATGAGTTTTCTCCAAACATAGGGTTGAGTGGGCCAAATTCTTAACAGCTGTTGTCAGTTATGGGGTTGTTAAGGGTCGCTAGCCTTCTTTATTTTGCCAATCCCTCAGACCCCCCTCCGACCGAACTTTGATGCTTGAACTTTCTTAGCTCGAACAACTTTTGGCCGCCGGCGAAATGGTAAATGCCTAATGGCCTCTTAAGTTCGGCCCGCATCTCGGAGGCTTTTTTCACGTTCTGATTTTCTGTAGCAATCGTTAGAATGCATAATTGATGGCGATATTAACCAATACCTTCGCTTCTCTCCTTGCAGACTCGGCTTTATCTCGCAGTGGGGAGCGCTGGCGGGTCGCTATGCCGCCCTGTGTCCGCCCGGATGGCCCTGGGCCCCGCAGCGGCTGCCCTTCCACAGTCCCACTCATGGTAAGTCTAAGTCCATTAAAAATAGCCAGCGGAGTTAGCCGCTCCACCTCCTTTAAAATTGAGACAAGCCACTAACTAACAACTAAACGAAACTGAATTGAACTGAACTGAACTGTGCTGAGCACATGCCACAGCGGCTTAGCATTCATTTCATCCGCCTTTTAATTTAGTCGAGGAATGCGATGTGTCAGGCACATTCCTCACTGTTCACTGGACGAAACGGGGTCATTTCAACTTTAGAGTTTTTTATTTATTTGAGGTGTATCAAGGTGTTTAGTTTATTTCATTCAAATACTATTTTTGGTTTAAAGAGCAGTGAAAGGGAGGTCTTTTGTGATTGTTTTGTATTTCACATCAAATATATTTATATTTATAAACAAATTAAATAATAATTCCTTGTATTTGAAATCCTTTAAATAAAGTTATTTAATCATTTAAACAACTAAAGAGAGAATTTCCTAAATTGCCAAGCCAAATTAAATTTAAATTTATTCATTCTCGTCGATTTTAATTTATTGTAAAGTCTATTCCTATCGTTTCTTATGCCCCAAAAGAACTTTGTTTATATTATATTTCTGTCAGTGGTCGGACATTGCGATGCAGTGGACTCGCAGTTAATTTGTTTAGTCAACGGCGGCGACTAATGCCTCAAAGAATTTCGCCCCCAGAAGCAGACTACGCAAATGTCTTGGGCGCGCACACACTCGCACGTAGAGGAAGCCAGTGAGACGGCTGCTTTAATCGCCATTTGCAATTAATTGCAATTTGTAATCGAGTATCGAGTTACGGACAAAGCGTTTGACACGCTTCAGTCAGAGGAGAGTGCAATTGCAAAAGACAATTGCAACTGCAAGACTTAAATTGCAACTGCAACTGCCGCAGTTTAAGCCCCACTTAATTGACCCCTTTGGGCATTAGGAGTCGTTGCAATTGCATTTGTTCATGTAAAATGGGCTTATGCTCCTCACCTGCTCTAGGTCCAACTTTATCAGCCGACAATCCTGGCTTGATGGATGAGCCCGGGCAGCTTGGCAGTCGAAAGTCTGCAATCAGCGATGGGCTATTAAGAGCTTAAAAAAAATTAATTTTTAGCCAGCTCAAATCCACGCAAGGCGAATTACGGCAATTTAAACTTTTCAAATGAGATCAAAACTAAAAGCTTCGATAAAAAGAAAATCGGCCAAGCTGACTGACAGCCATTTTAAATGGTAATTTAACGCGCAGACAGGTCCACCCACACGGCATGGCTATACTCTATATATATATATATATATATATATCTATGTGTGTATTTGTGGGGGAATAAATGCTCTCGGCGTCTGCGCTGTAAGGGGCAGACAGAGCAATCGCAAATGCCACAGCAACAACGGCAACGGCAAAAAGTGGAAAAGATAAAAACGCTGGGGCGACAAGTGTGAGGTTAAGTGCTGCAGCTTAAATCTGCACAGATATATGTACGTACGTACGTACTTGGGGCAGCAACCCCCAGGAAGAACCACCCTCGCCCCGAAAACCACCCACTAAGACTGACAAATCAACTAATACAATTTTAAGGCTCGCTCGCTCTCTCTCTCTCTCTCTCTCTCTATGAGTTTCTCCTTCTCTAATTTCTCTCTTTCTCTCTATCTCTCTCGCTTTGCAGACAGCTCCTCGACGAACACAACCGAGAATCCGCCGTCGCCCACTTCCATGAGCCCCAACAACAACAACAACAACACTAGCAGCACTGCCAACAACAACGCCAGCCAGGCCAGCAAGTCGCCTTCGCACCACCCCCTGCATCCCCTGTACCATCCCCACCACCAGCAGCAACAGCAGCAGCAACCATCTCAGCAGCAGCAGCAACAGCATCCACAGCAGCAACAGCATCCACACCAGCCCACCACGCCCACCAGCAGCAGCAGCAGCGGCGGCGGCAGCGCCCACCATCCGCACTCGCATCCGCATCTGGCCGGCTCACATGGCGGATACTTGCTGCCCGGCAGCTCCAACGAGTCGGACGAGGAGGGCGAGGAGATCATCGAGGAGGATGACGGTACCGACGGGCCCTCGGACAGCTCCTCGCCGCACGGCGACGGCAATGGGTCGAAGCGCAAGAAGAAGACCCGCACGGTGTTCTCGCGGGCTCAGGTCTTCCAGCTAGAGTCCACCTTCGACCTGAAGCGCTACCTTAGCTCCTCGGAGCGGGCGGGACTGGCGGCCTCACTGCGTTTGACCGAGACTCAGGTGAAGATCTGGTTCCAGAACCGCCGCAACAAGTGGAAGCGACAGCTGGCCGCCGAACTGGAGGCGGCCAACATGGCCAACATGGCGCATGCAGCGCAGCGATTGGTTCGAGTGCCCGTGCTCTACCATGACGGGACCACGGCCGGATTTGTGCCGCCTCCGCCGCCACACCACCATCCGATGCAGTACTATGCGGCGGCTGCGGCACGCAACACCAGCCCACCGCGACCGCCGCTCTCGTCGCTGGTATAGGGCGTGGGGTGCCTGGCGGCGCCCATGTCGCTGCTGAAGCCGCCCACCCCGCTGTCGCATTCGACGGGGCCGCCGGCCCTGCACCTGCCGCATCGGGATCTCCTGGAGCGGGAGCGAGAGCGAGGACGAGAGCTCCAGGACTCCGATGAGGAGCTAGAGCGAAGCCACCTCGACGACGAGGATGATGCCGCCATCGATGTGGAGGCGGACGAGGAGCAGGAATCCGGATCGCCAGTCCCATCGGCCACGCCGCAGTCGCAGGCCAAGAACGGCCTTTGCCTGGAAAGCAAAGAGAGCTCCGGCCAGCACATGGAGGTCACCGCTGGCGTGGATAAATCCATCAACCAAAAGGTCTACTGAACCAAATTCAATCTGGTTAGGATTGATTTCCAGAAGAGATTCAAGGATTTTCATTCCGCTAGGGACCACATAAATTGGTTTCACGTTTTCGATAGTTTGTTCCTATTAACCAACCAATGTAAATAGCCACTCAAGCTCCTTGTAAATGTCAATGTCTCTTGCTCAATAAGTTTAGGCTTTAAAATATATGTATATCCCGCTCCATGTACATACACCATTAGGAACCATATATTGTGGGGTGCTTAATTTTCTATACGGTTTCTGTTTGGCTTTTGGAATAAATTTAAATTGCTGGTCAAGTGTAAGTTAAGTTCGAAATATGCTAAGCCAAAAGCCAGGGGAAATCTGGGGAAACTGGCAATGAATGTTTAGAGTCTAGAGCTATTCGTAAGGGCTATGCGTGTGTCAAGCAATTACCAAATAATTAGTTAAATTATTTATACTTTTAATCGAATGTTAACATAATCCAACTTTAACTGAAACCAAAACCAACCCTTAACGTACACACACGCCCGTTCACAGACATGAAATGCTTATAAATATACAAACAACAAATTATACATTTAAAAAGTATTAATAAATTATATAAACCTATATATAAAACCAAAAAAAAACTGTGATTCTTTTATTTGGTATTTAATACGCTGAGTTTAAGTATTTTTTTCTTATTTTTAATCCTAACCCTTTTCCTGTGAGCCCAGTCGACCCTTTCAAGCATCTGTCCGCAAAATATATTGTCTCTGCATCGAATTTTGCCCAGGACTCATCCTTCTATCTGTGATTGCATCCTGGCGTTGTGTGGCAATTTGCTGGCATTTGAAATAAATGTTTTTCCACGGATATATCCCGACCATTTTGCCTGAAAGCGATGGCAAGCGCTTATTTACGTTTAATTGCCAACGCAAATAAACGCGGTCGGAACTGTACAGTGAGAAAAAAAGGAAAAACTAGGACGAAGTAAATCTAAAGATTATGTTATAGGAGTTCCCTTGCTTAAGATCCATATAAGCTTGAATTACTTGAAGGAATCAGGAGGAATCCGATCTGAAGCAGATGTAATATACTGGCAACATTATATGTTTATTTTTTATGAAGTAATAAAATAAAATGTTTTGTTTATTTAACTTTTTTTTTCCTGTGTATTTGTACATAATAGCCTTACACAGGCAACAACAATGCCTCTGCAACAGCTCCTGCCACAATTGCTGCAATGCATGTTGGCGCTTTTTGTTTTTATTTGCATCGCAGGCGTTTTAAGTTTATTGTGCAGTTTGTTGCAATTTAGTCGCGTCGAGCCTCCATTTCCTGCCGGCGCTTTGGGTCCTTTGGGTTCCGGCTTCGGGTTTCGCTCTGCGCCTCGCATCGCGTGTTAAATTGCAAAATAAATTGCGAATTGTGCGCGCCGCAAATAAATGGCAATAAAAATGCATAAAATGTTTTTTCGCCATGCCTAACAAGCGGCGGAAAGTTTGAATTACCAAACGCGGGCAGGCATAACTGTGATTCAGCAGATATCTGCCTCTGTATATATGCACATATAGAGGCATAATTATAGGCGATTGTGTGGAGTGTTGCAGTTCACACGACTGCGCATAAATGGCGGGCGTTAAAATCGATTTGTTTTTATTGTACGAATAAATGTACTGAATATATTTATATACGAGTATATATTTGCGCCTGGTTGATGCGCTTGTTTGGCGCCAATCGTTCGTTTATTGGCTTGGATTTCATTCCGTTGATAAATCGCTGTCCGAAGGCTGGATTTAAGGATTGCCTGCTGCTAGTAAGAGGCCTGTGTAATCAATTCGAAATTGGATCTGAAGAATTAGACTGGCCAACAATTGTAAAACCCTTTCCACGTTGGGCCCCAAAATGGGAATTTTCCCCACAATGCCAAAGATAAGCATTGTTGAAAGCATAAAAAGGGGTTCAGCCTTCGGATTTTTCCCCAATGTTTCCAGCACTTTTTGTCCAAAGCCAACTGAACAAATTAGGCAACCTTTTATTCGGCGCTCCCACCGCCAGACCCTTTCCACAACATTTTTGTATGGATGCAGTCAAGTGCTTGAGCATTTTATTTAAGCGCATGAATGGATTTGATGATGGCTTTTCTTCGCCGAAGGAGGAAATGTGCCCGAAAAAAGAGCAGAGCGAAAAAATATATTTCAATTCATTTCATAAAATGCCTCAAAATTGTAGCGAAATTATAAAAATTGCCTGCCCCCAGACTTGGGCCTCCGCAGGTTTTGGCAGACAACGAGCACTTTGGTTGGTTGCTTTTGGCTTTTTGCCTCTTGATTTTCGTGAATGCAGCTTGGCTCCCATTATATTCCTGCTATCTTTTATTTTTTGGTTCTTTTTGGCCACATTTGCTCATATGTAAAGTGAATTGTTTGGGCGGATTTGGGGAGTCGTTGTGTGAGTGGGACTGCTGGATTATGATTTCATTTCTGAGATTATTTTTGGGCTCTTTTGGCTATGACAGTAATGATGCAAGATACTTAAAAAATATGTATATCTTTATTAAAGAACAAAATAAAGATTACAGCTACATAATTTTGTAATAATAGATTATCTTCTAAGAAACTGAAAATAATATATTTAAGCCTATTATGAGGAGTATTTAGACATTATTTTTAAAGTATTTGGGAATATTTTTTAGGTTAAAGTCTCATATTTTATTATACCTTCTATTGCCTTCTTTGAAATAAAACTGATTAACAAGAAAGAAAAAATATAATAAAACTATTTGTTGCGTTTATTTTACATTTAATAAATTTAATACCTAATTTTTCCAAATACAGTCTCTGCTAGCTCATTGCTTAGTCGGCTATACTCAAATGATTTTCAATTGGCTGTCTCTCTTTCTCTTCGTTACAAACTTTTTTCGGTCTTTTTGTTAATTTCATTTGCCGTTCTCATATGTGAAGTGGTTTTCAGCAAATAGCGCCCAAGCGGGGGTTGGGTTTGCCCAATTTGGCGAGTCCTGTGATGGTTTTCAGCAGGGACTGGTTTTGGCGCTGTTTTGCCTGCAGTAATTTCTTAATTAGCTTGCGAACACAATGTGCTTATATACCACATAGAATTTACTTTCATAGAGTGTATACATATATATACTCATCGTAGTATATATGGAAGCGTTTTGGCAACATTTTTATTTGGCCCTGGGTTATGCAGCATTATGGCTTGGCTGTGCAGCAGTTGGGAAAGCCAAGCGGCGGGTACTTATTTTAATTGCAGCCTTTTTGGGCCTGAAGTGGCGCAGCTTAGCGCAAAGTTTGCCCACTATCTGTGTCAGCTATGCACAGGAAAAAACATTTACAATATTTGAAACTTGAGGTGAGGAAAATGTTTTATATAATAGTTGATTGTTACTCGATGGACCATAAACTTAAATACATAGATAGATTTGTGTCAGAGACGGGTATGTTTTTCCTAATAAATTTTTCTATTCATAGAACTTATTTTGTAATTGTTTAAATAATGTCGCGTCGCTGAATACCAAGTAACCCAAATAAGAATTCAAGTATGTCACAATTAGGGGTACCTGTGTGCATAATTCATACTTGTTTTATAAAAAACAACTTATTAAGTCTAATTAATGAGCCCGATTTTAAAAAATTATTTTGCGAAACATCTCAACATCTCTTAATCTTGTCCGTAACTTAGATTTTAAGTCAAATATTAAGAGATTCAAACGCAAAGGTTAAGAGTAAAGAAAAAGCCATTTAAAGTTTATATAAAGTTTTAAGGTAAAAAAAAAACTAAAAAACAATTAATTCGGCTTACAGCATATCCTTTTAGAAAATGGGTAAATAAAAGATGAACCTTTTAATAGCGTTTCTTCTTATTAAATATGAATATAGGAATATCTGGCCTCACGACTTTTTTTCTATATGCCTTATATATATACTTTCTAATAGAAAGTTTATATACATATATATACTTTATTTATATACATATTATAGTCAATAAAGTGCCAAGTACAGTAAATTTCGGCAACTCTAGAAGGACATACTTGAATGAGATTGGCCAATGCGTGTTTTCCCTTGATTTCGAGCGAAATGTTTTCTGCCTCACTTGCCATTATGTTTATCTATTTTTGTTGACAGTTCAATTAAGTACAACGGCCACAACAGTTAAATTACGCTTAAAAAAGGACTCGCACACACACACTTGCTAAACCCACAAGGATTGTCATTTTTGTGGTTCGCTTTTTTTCCGTTCGCCTTGGAGTGTCAGTTTGGACATTATGCCTGTCGCTCTTTGTACTTTATTATCCATTTAGCACATTTATTTTATTTCCCATTCGCCGGCGCCTGCTGTTGTGGTTGCTGCTGCTAGTGTCCTCACATTATCCTTGTTCCTGTCGTTACGGCCGCTGGTCAGCCGCCGCAAATGTGGGCAATTTTTGCTGAACGCGATGTTTCTGGTTTTTTATGGACTTTATTTTTTAGCAGTTGTGTGCGAGAGTGTGTTTTGTGTTTTAGTGCGTAGAATAGTCCCTGCCTGCCTGCCAGAGGGTTGCCGAGGGGGTGATGTTGACTTCCTTTCGTCCCTGCCATAATGTCCTGCAATTGCTGTCACTATAATAGGCTCATCAGCGTTGCGTCTTTTTTATTGTACTGCCGCTTTTATTTGCGATTTAGGTGCTTTAATCAACCGACAGTTGTCTAGCTGCGGATGTTTTATGACCCTCAATGGCAGGCATCGGACAAAAAACAGCACTATGATTTCTAAATGGTCAACATTATTATGATGTATTAATGTATAACATAACACTCTAAATAACTCAAGTTAATCGAATAACCAAATGTAGCTTATGATTTATGATGAGTGTGATTTATTAAAATTCCAATAGAAAATATGTAACACTTCTTAATATATTTTCCAACAATGTCAAATAGTTGTTCATAACCAAAGTCTTCAAGTATAGGTTCCGCGGCGATTAAAATTATTTAAGTCTATTCAAAAACCTCCCTTAATATTTTATTAAAATGTTTGTCACAATAATCCTTAATTATTAAATAGTTTCAATGATTTCTTCTTCCTGCGCTATTTCCCATCCGCTGCAAGATGAGCCTAAGCCGTTTAACTGGTAATTACGACACACAGGCACTTACCGAATAGAAATCACATTAGGCTCCAGTTGCAGTGCCGAATCGCGTCGACAATGGCATAATCAAATTCCATCTCATTACGCGCCATATTGTTGTAAATTAATGCAATAACACACAAACAATGTCTCCCATGTCGGTGACCTCGGATTTCACCCGGGCGCCGTCGACTAAATCGAGTTGAAAAGTGCAAGCCCGGCAAGTCGCTGGCTAATTATGTGCATTTCGACGATCGAATTACAGCTCCTATTTACGCTATTTACCCACGGAGGCCACCGGAAGCCGCCTGTTTGCGAGGCGTCAACTGTCACACACCGGCAAACATTCACTCGCTCGCAGGACGAATTCCCAAATTCGAATCCAATTGAATAACAATAAAATCCTTACTGCGCTCTTTGGTTATTCGATGCCCTGGCATTGTGTCCCTGGCCTGGTCCCCTCAGCCGGAGCGTGTACCTACAAATTATGTAGGCCGTGACAATTGCGAGCGCAGTGCATTGCGTAACAGGAAGTCAACAATGACGGATCAGGATCAGCGAGTGCACGGCAATGGCCACGTCCCCCGTCCAGCGGATGTGCGCAGGATACAATGTGTAAATGGTTGCAAAACGCTTTTCGAATCTTCTGACGTTGCTGCTCCCGCTGTTATTATTGTCGCCGGGCCGCTGTGCTATTTAACATCGGTTCGCCTGGGGCCAAATTAGTACCTAGCTAGGCCTCTCGGGATAACACTGTTAAAAAATAGTATGCCCTCTTTTAAGTAAAAAGAAGTATATATATTTCCCAAAGGCTTAAAGATCTGACGTTCATTTAAAAGTCACTATAAAAGTAGCGATAACATACAAACAAACAAAAAATAAATAAAGAGTCAGTCAGTTATTAACTTTTCAATATTTATTGCTTGATTTATTATTTGATTAATTTATTGTTTCAATTATAGAATTCGAAAATATTTGCATTGGATAAGTAAAATCTTCCCTTCTCTGGTCCTTCTACATTGGCAAACACAAAAATATGTTCGACGAGGAGCCCAGAAATTCTCAAGTCAGCATTCTTCAACACGATCCTTTAACAAAATATTCACTGACAATATTAAGAAAAGGAAATCGATTTAAGCGCGACTGAACAATCATTGCTAATATATTCATCTTCCTATGGCATATAGTCGAGTCTTGAATTCATTTAATTTAATTTTAATAATTATTTATCCTTGCGCAGAAAGTTTGCGCCTGTAATTGTAACACTAAAAAGCAGTTTGAATAAGAATTGGTTCAGATTGAACTCAGATACTATACAAAAAGGAGCATACACCAAAGGAACCTGTAAAATAGGATTCATTATAATACATTTTCGTTAATCAGAAAGGTCATTTCAACTGTAACTTCTGTCTGTAATTTACCTTCCACTAAACCGCTGCAACTCGTTCCCTGTTGCCTTGACAGCTACCGGAAGGGTCTCATTACAATTTAAATTACACCCTCCAATCGCACACTCACCGGGTGTCATGTGAACAAAATCATTTTAATTGCAAAAAAACTTAACAAACTTTGCATTTGGTTCGTTTGGTGCTCTTGTTGTTACTGTTTGTTGACGCTTCCAATCCGGTCAGGCTGCTCCTGTTCCTGCTGCTGATCCTGTCGCTGCACTGGTCTGCCGGCAAGTGGGTATCATGGCAGCGGCCTGTAATGGCCATCCCACAGCGAACCCATACCAGGAACAATCGCTGAGAGAATAACATATTTATAGGAAACTGCCGCAAGCACACGTTCGGTTGCCGCCCATTTCAGTTGTGAATTGAATAACCGAATCGCAAATGAATAAAAACGTATCAAATGGAAATGGTGTGAAAATTACAGGCTGCGCAATAGTTTGAACACTTTTCCCGAACTGACTTTGGCAAGGGTTGGGAGGCGGTCCGTCAAATGAGTGTAATTACACAACAACAGCCTCTTTCTATTTATTATGTTTTATTTAAAAGTCTATTCATGAAGTCTACATTTATGTGGATTGAAATAAATATAAATTATAAAGCTCAAATCAAGCTATAAACACTCAACAATTGAAACAAATTAAGCATCTCTTTTAGTCACTCCTAGTTTCCATATAAATGCTTTTAAACAATCATCAAAGATCTTTACAACTTTAGGTAAAACCAATTTGTATTAGTAGTTATTTTCCCAAAATATTTTGCATTAAGATGTTTATATGATTTATTTGAGAATTATATTCCCCTTATCCTGTCACAACAACAACTTCAACTCTGGCGCCTTCAGGTGTGAAATTGAAGAACATCCGTGTAAAATCTTTTCATAACTTATCCTATCTGCCTTCATTTCTGCACCATTGTGTTGACAGTCAAATTATAAAAAGTTCTCGAGCAAGTCCCTGGAGGCGCAGGCAGTTCAATGTAATTTATTACCAGAAATGCAAAACACTTGAACTGTGTCATGAATAATTCCGGAAGGAAGCCGACACTCGATTCTATTCGACTCCTTATCTGACCGGTGAAATCTTTGCGGTTTTAAATTACCAATTTTCCAGCGCCCAAATTGGCATTTAACCAATCGGACTCGAAACCAAATCACAACTCGAACACGACCCTTCGAACCCGACTCCGACGAGAGCACAAAACCAAACCAACTCCCCAAGCGCCGCACCGAATACCCGGGCCCAAGACAAGCAACCCACTTATCATATTAAACTATGGACAGAAGCCGGCAACCATTTAGCGAATCTTCACGTCAAAGCCACCGGCGGCAGCAACCTTGCCACCCCCCACCTGCAAATGGCTCGGAATGGAGTGGAATCAACTGGGCTGGGTTCGTCTGGGGTGGTGGTTGCTGGTATACAACCCAATTAGGAGTACGGAAAAAGCAGCAGCGCCAGCAGGAACAACAGCAACCGAGTCAGTCAAAACAAAATCAAGATAAAAGCGAAATTCAATCTGTCAAAAATAGATTACAGACCAATTATGTGCTCTTTAAGAGCCCCGTACCCCACCACAGTATCCATACGACAGCAGGGAGTGCTTTTTCTCCACCCCGCCCAATGCCATTCCGAGCCATCCATCTATGTACGGCCATCAGGCAGGATTTTTATATATGCCAACTTGTTTAGGGTCTGCGGCGTGTAATTGTGCCTGCTTCTCGGCAGGGATGCGATGTGTTTGGGTCGTGAGTTACTGAATTACGGAGGAAGGAAAGAACCTGGACCAGACAAGGAGTACGACCGAAGGGAAAGTCGCCGCTTCTGTTTTGGGGTTGCCCGATTGGGTTGAGTTCATTTAATCGACACCAGACAACGACTGAGTAATTTGCCATTTAATGGCATCACAGAACTTTGTCATATCAGGACAAATGCAAGATGACAGGCTATTAGAGAGGCAGCAGATCCTTCGAAAGGCAGCCACTAGAAGAGGCTACCAATTATTGGCTAGAACTAACTAACTAACTGAGGGCAAATTGCGAAAAGCTAGAAAGTTTCAAGCACTCATTGAAGATACATACTAAGAAATCTGTACAAGATTTCATAAGGCTTTTATAGTTTCAATTTATATAAGCAGCTTTAAGTAGTAATCTCTTTAATATATATAATATATAGTAGTTACCTTTAAACTTTTTAGTAATTATGAGGAATAATAAATAAATAATAAATCACTTAGTCCAAGTCTCAGTTCCTCATTCCTCAGTGTACAACTGCAATCTAAGAAGAGCTCTAAATTTTCATTACAATAAGCCATTTCCCGGACTCATTTTCCTAATTCCTCGCTTATTGCCTGACCAGCTTTTCACCGCTCTCTTCGGAATGGGAAATCACGACGAAAAGTTAAACAAACACCGCATACTAATCCCAGGGATATACACACTCGACTTGCAGTCCCAGGCCAATGTTTTCATGTGATATCAGCAGGACTATAAAAGCACACTCATACCCTTGAACTCTCTCGCCCGGGGCCCGTTCCCCTCGCATACTTTGTTTCTGGTGCGGACCAATCTCTCCGAGTCCTGGCAAGCAGCTCAACTGATTCTTGATTCCAGGATTCCTAGGGGGATGGGGCGGCGGGCACCGGTTCAATTCTATTCAATGCCTGGCATTCTTTGTGTGTGTAAAGTACCATTTAAGGGTGATAATCGTTCGCCATTTGAGGGTGCAAAATGGAAAAATCATTGAAAGCGAACATCAGCCGGGCGGGGAGGCACAGGCACAGGCGAGGGGAGCCAAGATTAAAAGTGCATTTAATAATAGAGCAACGGGCGAGTGAGGGGCAGGTGGCCTTGGGGAAAACTCGACTTACTTACGTGCCATATGCAGTGGCCAGCGACGGTGATATTACACAGGCAAAAACAAGGTATTCCTACCTTGAGAGTTTCTGTTATATTTCAATTTAAGGTGAGTAAATAGTTTTAAAGAACTTGTTATTAATTTATCTAAGATACAAAAAAATGCTAACATGGAAACACTCGTTTGAAAGTAATATTATTTTGATGTAAAGTTCATTAACTATATTTTACCTTCTAAAATTATATAATTTTATAACATTTTCCTACTGTGCAACGAGTAAGCTCCGAGTGGATTATAATGAACATCCAGTTGAGCTAAATGTCTCAATAGGGCCCGGCAGCCACCCCTTCGTAAAAAACCTAATGATTCAGAATTATTTGATTGCGTGGGCGGTCTGTTGGTGGTTGGAGAGATTGGGTGCGCCGGTTGGGTTGGAATCGGGGCTCGAGCGGATGGATGGATGCGCCACCCCAATCGGCAGTTAGCGACATATGCTGCCACATCCGCAGGCTGACTTATGGCGCTGTGACGTGTAAGGTTTATATAATTCGTGCGGTTGCCAATGTCTCCCGGCTCCTCCCCAACCCCCTGCAGTTGCACTGCCAATATGTATCTAATTTTAAGTGCACTGCCACTGCTCCTGCTTATCGTGGTTGTCTTCTGGTCCAATCCGAGCCAGTCGGGTGGGTAGCTTTTAATACATTTGGTGTCTTGTCAGGCTCTCCACTCGGAATTGGAAAGTAATTAACTTGTATTTGTCCAGTGAGTATCTTTGAATGATTAATAGCCGTAGGTTTGATGATAGCCAGGTCAAGCTAGAATCGACTAAATGAAAATTGGCTAATTAGGTGCTAGCAGTCATAATAAGGTTGAAAGGCCAGGACCATGCCATGCTGGGGTATTTGTAAATAGCAAAGTATGTACAGGTTATGATATCTGTATAATAATTATAATTAAAATGATTAACCGTAGGGAAGCTTTAGTTATACAAGGTGAATATTTAATTTAACTCAAACCAAATTCAGCTGAATCTATATTTGCTTTTGTGTCAGTTAACCTGATATTGTAAATAAGAACCTTCCATTTAAATACCGAAATCTTCCATATTTATAATATAAAGAACCCAGTAAGCCCAGATGGCAATCGATCATTCCCACCTGCCGCTCTCAAGGTTCTTTGGACTGATATCCTTGGATTTATCCCTCACCCGGATCTGGATACAAAGGCAGTCAAAGGATTTGATTTGGCTGCCGCGCCGGGAGACCCCAGCTCCCCACCACCATTGCCAGTGACATTTTGATTTTGCGCACTTTTTGATTGATGACAGGCAGCGCCACGCCCACTCGCCCCCGCCCGGCATATTCATAAGCGAAAGCTATCAAAAGTGTGCGTCTTTTTTTCGGGCCAAAAGAATGGGCAAAGAAATCAAAAGATATTTGCGCGCCTTTTGGCGCACGGCTTAAACAAAGGGACAATGGCACGAGCAAAAGAGAACAGCTGGGCCAGGACATTTCCTCCTTTTCCATTTTTTTTTCGGGGTCGGAGCCGTTCAATTGTTCGCGCTTCAATGGCGCTGGCAAATGCAAATTTTTGTGAAAAGGCAAAAATCCGTTAAACAAAAGCTTGGCGAACACACACACTCGCACGCACCGCGCGTTTTAGACTAATGAAACTACCTTCAATGGGAGCAAGGACGAAGGATATGCACAGAAAAAACAGAGTATGTCAATATATTGAGAAATCAAAAGAAAAACACTTGAGATATTTAATCTACAAAATGTATGTATACAGTCTATGGTTCAAGGACTATTACTTGTATGAAAGTTCTCCTTTGAATGAGGAAATTCTCTTGACATATGAGAAAAAAACAACAAAATTTACTTCAAATCCTTAATAAATAATATAGTGCTAAGAATAAGTAATTCTAAAAACAAAAGCTCATCATGTGAAGTGTTAACCTGCTGGAGAATAAAGAATCAGTCTCTGGATCAGCATTAATTTGTAAGTGAACCCGATAAGTAAGAACACGTAAGGTTTTATAGGAAACCAACGTTTTTAATAAGAAAGATTCTGCATATGCAAATTCTTATAGGACAAGGCTGTATATCTATTAATTCCTTCAATAAATATAGGTACTAAGAAGTCGAAGACCACTGTTCCTGGTGCTGGTGTTACGTTATTTGCAGCGCTTAATTTTTAAAATAAATTAATTAATTAAGTATACCTACTTAATTTCTTCCCGTGTGACCCGGATAGTGCGAGATACCATCAAGAGTGTGAGAGACGGAGATGACAACTGCACGGAGCACTTGCTGCTTGGCGCTGAGGCGTGTGGGCTGCTCAAGGCGTCGCCAGCTGCCACTTTTCGCTGTCATTAAGTAAATAGAATGAGACGCCTAGATAGGGCCAATGTAGGCGTTCTGGCCTAAGTGATTAAAACGCCGCACAAGTGCAATTTGCCAAAGGATCTGCACCGAGACATCGTTCCCTGCTGCCTCCTACCTACCGCTCCGTCCTGAATTGTTCGCCTTTTTTCACGCTAAAGCAACTGAAAAACCACTTTGGCCAAATTGACAACAGGCGGTGATGTTGGGGCGGAAGTCCTGCCTGCTAACAACATTTCGCCCAACAAATAACAGCCTTGACAGCGCCCGACTCCGGGACAGCTCCCATTGGCTCTGCATGCGTTTAAGACCGCGAGTGCGAATTCTTCACTTCAATGCGCCATGTTCTGGCTCTTTGTTTGCCCTGAAATCCATTAAAAAATGCACAAAGTTGTCGGGCAGGTATAGCCCGGAGGCTGTCTCTATAAACAATGCAGTTGCCGCATAATGCCACACAACAAGCCCCGCAAAAAGCCGGGTACCGTGTATAAAAAATACCAAGCCCGGCTCGAACACAAAAAAAATGAAAACCAGGAAAGGAACAGCCCCCGTTGCCTTTGGGCCGACTTTTGTTGTCATTTTCTTGCCCTGCGCTTTGGTAATTCATTTTCCCAGAGCCCCGATATGACTGCGGCTAAGTCAATTGTTTTATGCTTGTTATCTTTGCCCTAACTAAGGGTATATTAAAATCAGTTGCAGGACAAGTGCTATTTCCTACTTATTCGAACATTTAAATAAAATCTTTTATATTGATTCTTCAAAGATTCTAAACTTTAAACTAGTAATTCCTCTAAATCCTGTTAACTAATAATGTTCCTAATTTATCATCACAGATACCAATATCTTACGTTCTTTATTCCATTTAATCGAATTGAATATAATTTTTAAATTGTAATTCTTATTATAATCCCATGCCTTGTCAGTGATATTACGCATACGCCCAGTATATTAGTTTTAATTAACATATAGCTCGAAGGTAGTTTTGGCCCTCCAATTTTGCAGACTAATTTCAATGGGTTTTCATGACTGTCAACTGGCTGCGAGGCACATTCCTCAATTAATCAGCAAAAGGCACCCAGAGAAGATGGCGAAAGGGGAAAAAATGCTAACACAGCTTTTCACTTTGGCACATTGTGAGGCGACACGCTCCGACCAGTTGGTTAATGCCCCCTGCTTTTTTCCAACCAAAACTCGCGTCTAATTTGTACTTTTTTCCAGAGGCCTTGCTTAGATTTTGGATCCGCACCGCAATGCGTCATGGTTGGGCTTCATGTTCGGGGCTTTTTTCGGTCAGAGGAGGCGGCTCCGGCTCCTGGTCTGGCTCTGCGAGCAAGCAGCTTACTTTCCATCAATGGCATTTTGCCATTTTTCAGCATTTTCGCTGACAGCTTGGCCAACAGAAAAAAAAAGAAAAAATGAGGAAATCAGAGTGCAGGGTGAGCTGACGAGGTGAAAAAAGAACGGCCAACAAATGCCGTAATACGTACCGGCGGCCATGGTAAAAGAATTGGCCAAAACCGGTGCTCGGAAAATGGATTTGATTTATGTAGCGCCGGTTCATGAGGCGAAGAGTGTGTGGCTGTGTGGATCCTGGGGACAGATGCCAGGTGAATGTTTTTTTGATAGACTCGAAATGGATACACGTTACAAGATGATAAAGCAGCTCTAGGTACGGCTCCCTCTCCAGTCTCCGGTCTCCAGCCTCTGCCCCGCATCAAGCCATCCGAGTGCGCCCAAAAATTATTTAGGAAATCTGCCACTCATTCAGGGCATTCCATATTCATTTGGCTGCCGGTTCGTTGACATGCCTAACCATATAAAAAACCTGTTTGCCATGGTATTTTTTATCCCGTTTTCCCCCACAAGCCCACCAGTCCACCAGATCGATGCTAGTTCCACGGAGATATCTGGTTGGACGTTTCCAAATTTGAAATATTTTTTGTAAGCTTGACGAACCAATAATAATTTGCATCGCACGGCTTTTAGCAATTTCTATGTCAGGAGTTCGAGGATACACAACGGAAAATAAGTGAGAAATACATTAAAGTTGGAATGTAAAAATATAAAAATATGTATGTTGTAGTCAATAAGATGAAAATATATATTTGAATTTTGGGTAAACATTGCTTGCAGAAACCAAAAAGGATAATAAAACAATCTTGAAATAAAGCAAACATGTATTTTAATGGAAACGATAATAAATATTTGTTTATAAATAGAATACAAGTTTTTATGATGATATTTTAGATTAGATAGATAGATAGATTGAACGTCGTAAGTATTATTTTTTATGTTATAACATTGTTCAAATGCAGTTTAATTAACATAAAACCTATATATTCTTTTTAATTTGAAAATATACCATTAATTTATTATTTGAAAATATACCATTAATTTATTATTTTAATTTTAATTTAGTTTATTTATTTTAAAATTTTTTTAATTGCCATTTTTCAGTGCAGGAGCAATGTCCTTACACACCAGCCTTTTGACGTGCAATTTTAATGGAATTTTCCGCGTGTCATTCTATAGCCTTGTTTTCTTTCTGTGGTTTTCGATTTGGCTATTGCGGGTTTTAGTTTCCCATCAATTTTAATTAACGAACAATTTTAGAAACCGATCCGTTTGCGCTTTAGCTGGACTCTCCATACCAACGAAATCTTAGTCTGGAAACCCCTAGCTGCTCATTACCCAGAGTGCGCTAATCTAATCGGACTGTCTGTCTGTCCTAGATGTGTAAGTACTGCACCCTCAAAATCCTTGAAAGGCTGACAAGTCCAACGATAAGTGGGTTACCTTAACCATCAAGTGGCCATTAAGAGCTTAAAACCCGGTGAGGGACAGGAGCAGCGCCAGGACAACGTAACCATTAGGAGACAGGCTGGTCTACTATATAATCAGCGGCTTTTTGACGCCCCAGACGCGTGGCCATTATCGATGTTGTTGCTTGCTGTCATCGGGCTTCACCGACACGCCCACTTATTATATAGAAACAATCCGCAATTTGTAGGGCTGCCGAGAGTGCACGATGTAGCTGTTGCTGCGGAGCGGAAAAACTCAAGTGGAAAACGCCCGCCCCGAAACCATGTTTTCCAAACACGCGCCCACGAGCGTGCGATAATTATGTTGCCATGCATTTGCGGCACGTGTCGGGCTGGGAAAACGGAAAGGACCGGGGAGGGAATATATAGCCACAAGTATCCGTATCCGTATCGACTTCCGCTTGCATAATTGCAACAAATATTTACCCAGATTTGGCAAAAACAAGATGGTAAATATGCTTTTCGCCAGTTCAAGTGCCACTCCAGTTTGAGTACACTCGAAATAAAAAAAACTGCACCGCAACCTAGGGAATTTAGAAACTAAAAAATAAGTTCACACTCTGGAAATAAATATAAGAATAATATTAAACACTATAAGCTAATGTTTTTATAACTTAGATTTAAAACGAAAAATGTAAGTAAAAATATAAAGCTGAACTGAGATTATTAAAGAAATAATTATATTTACAAAATAATGGCCATAACTATTTCGGAATTGCTGTTATTACTATGGATTTCTCCAAGTACACGCACCGTGAGAGAGTTCGAGGGTTCCACAGTTCGAGTCTTCGAGAGTTCGTGAGTTCAAGAGTTCGCGGAGTCTTTCAGGTGAATAATCGGGACCTTTTTTGGCCCGCTCTCGTAGTGGTTAATTGCACTACATTAGTGCGTAATTTATAAGGAAGCGCGAGTGGCGTGCGAAAACTTTTCGCCCTACCCTCTCTCCTTGGATCCTGGGATCTGGGATATTTATGTATCGGACGAAAACATTTGGCCCGGCAATAATGCCGAAAGTGCCAAGCAGAGACTCGTAAATAGCGACTCCCTCAAGTCCCAGCCTCGGCCTCCCGGCGCAGATAACCCCCCATTACAGTATCCGATTCCTCCCACCCCACCCCAAGATTCCGAATAAAGGCTATTCGGCAGCCACCCCCCTTTCCCAATCCCCGCCTAATAGCAGACAAGGCCGCATTGGCCCCCAGGGAGCACACAATTTCAATAAATATTTCACTGCATTAGCCAGCTTCGGAGGCTCTGGCCAAATCCTCGCAGCGCGTTGCGTCAAATTGCTTTTTTGGTTTGGCAATAACGTGCATTAAATGTTTTGGCCATTATCATTTCAGGCCAACATCTCCATTAGCCAAGGCAAACTGGGCCCAAGCCATATGCTGGAATCTGTCAGCACAGGAAATAATTTGTAAGTATTGTAGTTTTGTGTGATTTTTTATTACCATTACTACTACTAATAATAATTACCTTCTTTAGTGTGTTGCAATTTCATATAAAGTTCTTTAGAATTGTGGGTAAAAGTTGTTAAAAATAGTATTAAAATTGCTCATACGAGGGTCGTTTGATAAGTCCGTGACTTTTTGTATTTGCCGCGCACTTGCTC
>JAEIHY010005979.1:0-14202 GCA_018904565.1 Drosophila tsacasi
CGATGTACTGCATCTACTATCGATAGTATCGATAGTGACATTGATCTTTTTGCACCTCTAGCACACATCCCTAATTTTGACGCTTTTGCCGGCTTTCAAGTTTCTTTTTTCCCGTTAAGCGAGCGTGCGCAGCTGTTCAATGGTAGTGCGGAGTTGAAAACTTAACACATACAGACAAAAGCAAGACACGAGACCGACTGACAACTGCCAATAAGTGCGCGCTCAAACGGCCCTTAAGTAAACATCCGCGGAAAAGTCCAAGTGGACGATGTCCAGCGAATCGACAGGTGTAACCAAGGAAGAAGAAGCATCTACGAGTGGCGCCAGCAACAATCCAGGAGAAGCCAGCGGCGCAGAGGTAAGTTTGTGCCCTTTTTTTTCTGCGTGTTGTGTGTGTGTGTGCTAGCAATGGAGCAAAGAACAAAAAAAAACGGTAAAAGTTTTGCATTCCATTTAGTTTCATTCAGAGTTTCTATAACGGTATATTGCTACATGAACGCATGTCCATATGTTTATTTAGACAAAAATTCGATATTCAAATGATAGGCCGGGCTTTCTCATCGTTTTAAAAATCGATGTTTGAAAATTCTGCTGTGTCTTAAGAAATTAGAAAGGTTAGAATTATTTATATTAATCAATACTGCAGTTTAAGATATTAATTTGTATAAATATATCATGTATTTTTACGTAAGTTGGTCCATTCGTCTGATTTCCCCTTTATTTTATTAAGCTGAAGTACATACGTATAAATGTAAAACAGTAAGTTCTGTTTTATTGCTCTTGCTCGAAGATCCTTCCTTTTAATTTTTACTTTCCGTCTTTCACGTGATTTTGATTAGTTGTCTCTCTTTTACACGTATCGAATGGACATAAGTCTGTCTCTTTTCTTTTCTGGATTCATCTGGATTCATCTCCCGACACACATACATACATTGCAAACCTAACGGGACCCGTGACATTTCCTTTTCTCCTTTATGTTTACATCACTTAAAATGACCATCCAAATTTTGTGTTGTTCTTTATTTTTTAAGCTTAACTATTTTTCAGGTTTTATGTAGTGTAAATATGTATACGGATCATGAATATTCAATGAAATACTTGTAGAATTAAAAACTCCATTGAGTTTAGGGTATCTCACTTTTGGCAGTGCATTATTTATCCAGTTATTCTTTTTTGTTTTTGTCTTCTTCTGGCTGATGTGGGGATCTGATTTTCAAATGTTTACAATTAAACGTATGTACAGGCCCACAGAGAGGGGGGTGGTGACGGTGGGATTACCCCCGGGCCCGATGTTTTCAAAGGGGGCCGGCGAGGACACGAACATTTTTTTTTTTAGCATTATGGACCCGATTACCCCCGGGCTCCGATTTTCTTTCTGCGGCCTTGCGTATGTACAAGCAAATACCCTTCAAGCGCCGTTCCTATCAATATTAAAAAAAATAATTAACTTCCAAAATGCCATCGTTAAGGGTTGTGAGCATAAAGTACATTGAATTTTTTCAAAATTCCAATTTAATTCCCAACAATGCACTTTAAGTTTTAACAATATTCGCAAGAGACTGAAATGCATATTTAAGAAAAGAACCGAATTGCAGTGTTTGATTCTCAAATGTTTACAATATAATGTTCCCTTGCTCCATTGTTCAGGCAAAGAAACCGGATAGCTCTGCTGACAAAGCAGAATCGCAGGAAGAGGTCGGCTCGGTGGAGGAGACCCCGGAGACCCATTCCAAGCGTCTGCAGAATCTGCGCAAGCAGTTGTGGTATCTCAGCGAAACGGACTGGATGTACGAAAGCCTCGACAAGAAGCCCGCCCAGTAGAGCCGCGCAACAAGAGCAGGCCAGACCGAAAACCTAACCCAAGACCAAACAACAAAACTAGACCAAAATGATTTCACTACTTCGCACGTGGATGGGGAACGCCGAACGCGAGAGGGAGCTGAAGCGCGAGCTGATGGAGCGGGAGAATAAGTTTCTGGATTTTCAGCTAAGGGAGGAGGAGAACCGACTCCGCCGGCAGGGCCATCAATCTACTGACATGGAGTCCTTAATGTCAACCCGAAACAACTTGGACATAAACCAAAACAACGAGAGCTTGTGCCTATCGCGAAAGGGAGTGATCACCAGTTTGACCTCAATGAACGGAGCCATCGACACTTACATTCATTTCGATGCAAAAGTAGCTAGCGATATCTTCCAGGAGCTGCACATCGGCACCGTCGTGGAATATCTGACCTTTCAAAACAAACCTGATGAAGTCCCCAGAGTCGTCAAAGTGCAGCGCATAGTTGAGGACGTCTGGGAGGTGGGGTCCCAGGATAAGGTATATTGTATTGTATAAAAGAAAAGCCATTGCTTAATAACCCACCAAATCCCTTTCAGATTGAAGAAGCTGTGGAGAAACTGAGGATCGAGCAACCTACCACCTTTAACACTCTAACTCGAAATGTGATGGGCCTAATTACCGCTCGCCTGCCATCCTGCATTGAAGTGGAAACTCAGTATGGCCACTATGATGTTGATCTGGACAACGTTGAGGTCACCTTCGTGCCCCAGGAGGGCGATCGTGTGCGCCTCGAGTGCGATGTCCAACTGGACGATGATTTTGTGGACAGGCAGGGCGAGATCTTGCAGGTGAAAAAGGTGTTTCCCCAGCGCCTCGAGCCCCATCAGAAGTGCATGGTGGAACACGTCTACGAGAATTTGGTGCTTCTCGGCAAGACTACCTACGTCCTTATGTCCGATGTTCCATTCGGGCATGCCCTGCATTTGGGAGACCTGGTCCGCGCGGATCTTATCGAGTGTCAGTACGTAAGTGTATTCAATTAATTAAATGTAATTACAACAATTTAATTAACTGAAATCATTTATTCCAATTCTAAAAGGCAAAGTTCACTAAGCGTGCCATAAAGGTGACGCTCATGGATAAGGACTTTGCGGAAGCGAAGCGCAAGCCGACCTTCAGTTCGGGGGCCTTGAACGAATGCCAATCGGTCTCGGTGATCGGCCCGACTCGTTACATTACCACAGAGCTCCTGAAAAGAGAACTCATCTCGCTGATAGTGCGCAATAATGTAAATCGGGTTTTACGCCTTAAGAGCGTGACCGTGACCAGTATAGGTGTCCCTCAGCTGAGTGTGGTTAAGCCCCAGGAGTCCGTTGACATTCCCATCGCAGGCGAGATTACGCTCGAATTGCAGGTGGACACGAAATTCATGGGAGAAGCTTCCGAAAAATTTGATCTGGACTTTGGTAATTTCAAAATGAAGCGCAGTATGGCGATCATCGTGTCCGAAACGGAGGAGGAGGCCCAAGCAGCGGAGAAGCGCATGTCCGCTGCCGATGTCCTATCGGCTCCAGGGCGTACAATTTTGCAGAGAACCCGATTCTACGCCAACCAGGTTTGGTCCATCTCCAGGGACGTGGTGCCGGGACAATCCGTGGCCGCCAAGCGTCGCTTTATTGCCTTACGTTTGGGCAGTTTTGATGTAAGCATGGGCTCTTTAGTTAGTTTTATGTTTTAGTTTTCGCTAATTCTACATTTACACACTTTAAGGTCCCCGAAAAGCTGCGCCAGATTTACTTAACCTCCGACCGGCTCTCGGACATGTTAACGGCCATAGAAACTCAGTATCCGTGCACCAAGGAGCCCCTGAATGCCCAGAACTATGTGCAGATCTTGAGCTTGTTCCTGCATCTCGAAGAGATTGAGTATTTCGTGCTCATGCGAAACTACGACAGGTCGCGGGCACACTTCCAGCGGGACGGCGAGTACCTCTCGCTGCTTATTGATAATCTGGCCGAGCGTCGTCCCTCACTGGTCATTGGCGATGTGGTGCGTGCCATTAATCCCTGGGAGGACGCTAACAACACTGATGCCAACAAGAGCTACGAGGGCATTATCCACAAAGTGCTTTCCAATCGCGTTCTGCTCAAATTCAACGCCAGCTTCCAGGGAAAGTACAACGGCGAGGACTACCGCCTGGAGTTTTACTTCTCGCGTTTCAGTCTTCGCAAGCAGCACCACGCCATTTCCAAAGTAATACCCATTATGGGCACTGATTTCATGTTTCCCACTTCGCTGACCAGACGCGAGCAGCCCCAGCTGGAGGTCAGGATGGAGAACCAGGACGATATGTATCTGTACGATTCGAAGATGAAGTGGTATAATCCATCACTCAATCACATCCAAAAACGAGCTGTATTCAATATATTGCGTGGCGAGGCGCTGAATATGCCGTACGTGATCTTCGGACCACCTGGCACTGGCAAGACCATCACCCTGGTTGAGGTGCTGCTGCAATTGGCGGAGACTGTGCCAGGCGCCAGAATTCTGGTGGGAACGCCATCCAATAGCTCGGCGGATCTGATCACAAGGCGGGTGATCGAGAGCAAAGTCCTGGCCCAGGGCGATTTCATTCGTCTCGTTTCGTTCAATCAGATCGAGAAGGACCTGATTCCGCCAGACCTGATGAGTTACTGCGGCACAGTGGACATTGGAACACCCGGCAGTTGCCCAGATACTGTACGCATCTTCCTTAGTATAAAAATATGCTTTAATCCTAATCGCTGCTTTCATTCTTTTACACACACACAGATGGTTGTCACCGAATCGGGACTAAAACTTCGCTGCCAGATGAAATTTATTGGACGCCACTTGGTGACCATTTCAACGAATGCAACCTTAGGGAATTTCTTGCAGATGGATTTCCCGTCCGACCACTTTACCCACGTGCTCATTGACGAGGCAGGCCAGTGCACGGAACCAGAAACAATGCTGCCGATTGCCATGCTCACCAAAAACAAGTGTCAAGTCGTTTTGGCCGGTGATCCGCGCCAGCTGCAGGCCATTGTGATCAACCGTTTTGCGTGTCGCAGTGAATACGCCAAGTCGTTTCTGGAGAGATTATTGGACACTCCACCGTATAAAAAGGATCTTCGGAGATTTCCCAATAGCTCCGGCTACAATCCATTGTGCCTGACCAAATTATTGAACAATTACCGAGCACTGCCAACGATAATGTGCACATATAGCAAGCTTTTCTACGAGGACGAACTGATTGCAATGGTTAATGAAACAGATTCGAGGGAAATTGAACTGCTGCAAAAAGCGAAAGTTGTTTTTGAAGCCGCTGCCGCCGATATACCAAAAAAGCAGGCTGCCTTCTTCTATGGCATCGATGGCAGGAACTTGCAGGCGACTGACTCGCCCTCCTGGTACAATCCGCTGGAGGCCAAGGAAGTATTCTTCATGACCATTTCCCTGTACCGCGAAAAAGTGCGCGCCGATCAGATTGGAATACTAACGCCATATGCAAGGCAGGTGAAGGCGATCAGGGATCTGTTTCTTACCACCGATGCGATCATGCCAAAGATTGGATCTGTGGAGGAGTTCCAGGGACAGGTGGGGGCAATACCAATACTTGTTGTATTTTATTATATTTTATGGTAAATATATCCCCTATTTGCAGGAACGCGACATTATGCTCGTCTCGACGGTGCGCTCCTCGCAGACACTTCTCCGCTCCGACACCCAGATGTCACTGGGATTTGTGAAGTCCAGCAAGCGAATGAACGTAGCCATTTCCCGCGCCCGTGCCATGATGATCGTCTTCGGGAATCCTAGTCTTCTCGCCATGGACGATTCATGGCGCCGTTATATCACCTTTTGTGCCCAAAACAATGCCCTCTTCGGCTGTGAGCTGCCCGATTCTATTGTTGAAGGAGTTGACGTGGAAGAGGAAAGAAACGAAGAACTTGAATTGAATTCTAACTGTTTTCAACGATGAAGCAAAACGGGAAGAAAACCAAACGATAAATACTATTGAAACTGTAGTATACTTTTCAGGATAGATTATCTGCTTGATTTATATTGTTTTTTCCTAATAAATTAAAATTACGTGCATTGACCTTAAAACGGGCGGAATTTATGGTTGAGGGTTGGAATCGATATAATTATTAGAATAGTGTGGGATCTAAGAAAAAGCTTGTAATTCTGCAAGATGTATTGATTATTGCCTTGCGATACATGCGCATAAATCTATATTTTGCTTAATATGTCATCATATTGAGCCAAGACCCTTGGCTTGGTCTAAACTGGAAAAGAATAGAATAACTTATTTACAAAAGTTGGGTTTAAATGTAGTAATACATTAAGTAACCCTGGTAATTTGTTACATATTTTCTACATTAAAAAATAAAAACAATAAAGGAAGCTAACTTAGGCAAGCCGAAATTTAAATAACCTAACAGTAAGTACAAATGTATAATTTTGTATATTTAAGAATTGGATGATATAGTAATTCTAGAATAATACAAAATGGACACGTCTCGAATTGTATAAAAATGTGTTGAAAACTGGCTAAGGTGTCATTTTTTTTCCTCCAAATTTTCCGATTGTTCCCTTAGCAGCTATATGATATGATAGACCGATTTCGATAATTCGATTTCCATCAAGAATAACACAAAATGGCCATGTGTTAAATTATTTGAAAATTTGTTGAAAACTAAGATATTTTTATTAAAAATTTGCAGATTGTTCCTATGGCAGCTATATATATAGTTTTCCGATCCGGCTCGTTCCGATAATATAGTAGTGAGAGCATATAGAAGACTATGTATATGTCAGTTTCATTCAGATAGATAAAAAACTGAGGGACTAGTTTGCGTCGCAACGGAAGGTCGGAAATGTCTCCTTCACTGAGTTGCAAACTTTTGGACTAAAATTATAATACCCTGCGAGGGTATAATACAAAAATTTACAAAAATCGAAATTATGTTATACTCAGTTTGCATTTTTTTTCTTTTAACCTGATCAACCCTAGCATTTAGAATTTAAATGTATAACTTTTTACTTCTTTTAAACTTCTAGGGTAGTCCCGATAATACTGATTTGTCAAAAATAATATCAAATAAAAATATCGATAAGTATCGATGTGAAGAATGTAAACATATCTTTAATCAACCGACACCAGAAGAATTGTCATCGTTTTTTTACCAACTCTTGCGGACAGGACACGACAAGTAGCTGTCACCAGTGACTGGAAAAATATCTTCAAAAATTCTTAACCTCTAAAAAGCTGTCAGAAATTGACGAGATGGACAGGGCGAACACTGAACTGGAGGTGACGCTAATACAGCTATTCGCGTGCCAGAAGAATATCGACAAGATTAACATAATGACCAGCAAAGAAATGCTTAGAGTGGAGGAGAAGTTCGAAAAGCTGCGCAAACCCCTTTACAATAAAAGGAATGAGGCGATCAAGCGGCTCCCCGACTTCTGGGGAACCTCGTTTCAAAAGAACCCGAATCTCGTTATGTTCATGGGAACAGAGGGTTTACGCTCAATAAGCAATCTGGAGGTTGAGAACTTGGAAAATATCGAGTCGGGCTATCGTATCCATATTCATTTCTACGAAAATCCCTATTTCGAGAATAAGCTGCTCACCAAAGAGTTTCGTTTTGGGAATTCCAAGGACGGAAAGTGGACCTCATCAACAAGTACACCCATCCAGTGGAAGGAAGGCAAGCAGAACACAGCCTCGCCCGACAAAAATACAGAAACAATGTATAAGAACTTCTTCGACTGGTTCTTGGATAACGAAAACCCCAACTTCGACCATATCGGAGATTGGATAAGGGACGACCTTTGGATAAATCCACTTCGTTATTATTGTTCAGATGCGCTGCCTGAAGGCAATACAAACGAAGAAAACGGGAATTAGATGACGAACAAAAGGAAGATAGCGACAACGAAGACGATGATGAAGAAAATGATGTCAATCTGAACGAGCAAAATTGTGACAATGTGAACGAGCAAAAATGTGACACCGTGAACGAGCAAAATGATCACAACTCGAACGACGAAGACGAAGAGGAAGAGGAGGACAACTAAAAATTGGCTGAATACACTAGTTAAAAATCGTAATAAATGCCTTTATTTAATCAAAAATAATTCTTTGTTACAATATTGTTGATCCAAAGAGAATAAATGGGAGACATTTGACTAAAGCTTTTTTGATTTATAGTTACTAAGTGCTCATTCCTTAAGAGTAAAAGAGAAAGAGAGATATGCAGGCTATGACTTGTACGTACATATGTATGTACATGCATATATGTATGTGTGTGTTGGATCTCTCAATCTATTTCTCTTCAAAAGATGCACAAGAAAATAGCGCGATAAGAAATGAAGTCAGAGGAAAATGCATAAGATTTGGCAAGAGTTGCTTTTTATAGTTTTGCATCTTTATGTCGATAAAACCCCGTTTTTATGAATTTTATTTTAATGGTTTTTCCTTAAATCGGTCCGGTAGCATTAGGTAAATGGCAAACTTCAATGGGTGGCAGCACTGGCAGACGCCGTTATGGCGGCAGTTCTTTGACTTTTGTTTTCTTCGCTTATTCGTAATGAGTTTCGCAAGAAAAGTGTCAAAGTTAGATATAAAGTGCCTCTAAATTGATAAAAAGTTCAAAAGTATTAGCTTATAAGTCATAAAGAAGCCATGGCCAATCCGCAAGCTGAGGAGTGCATCTTCGAGTTCCATGCCAACAGTGACAAAGACAGAAAGTACAACGAAATTCAGGTAAAGAGGCTTTGAGTTTGCAAAATTTCGCATAATTCAGTGCTCTGATTTAACTGCAGCGCCTGGGAAAAACACACTGGGAAAGCGATTACGCGGCTGACATCTTCAAGTCGATGCAGGAGCAGGAGCAAAAACGTCGCCCGCTTCGTTACCTGTCCGCGCAGCTAAACGAGCGCAGGGAGACAATGCAACTTCTGCAGGAAATTACACGCACGTACAAGTTGAGTCGTTGCGCCTTTCACTTGGGTAAGCAGCTCTGGGGAAAAGGAAATTTGGGGGATTTAAAGACTTAAAGCTTATCTTCCCTTTAGGCATGTACTACCTGGATCGCTTCGCAGATAACTACCAAATTCGAGCCGATAAGTTTCCGCTGGTGGGCCTCATCTGTCTTCATATTGGCGCTCAGATCGAGAACATCGATGCCTTAATACCGCGCTATAGCGAAATGAATAAATGGGTTGGGGATGCCTACAGTGCCACTGAATACAAGGTGGTGGAGCGGAAGATTCTTAGCTTCTTTGACTTTGAGATGATTCGTCCCACGACAGCCAGTTTCGTGGAGCTCTTCTCGTGCGCTTTCCTCACGCGCACCGATTTTCAGGACTATATCCGCATGCTGGATGACTTCGAGCGGGATCACAGTATTTTGCCGTATCAGCGATACGAAAGCTTCGAGCAAATGATAGCCACACTCGCCCACCTCCTGCTCCGCCTGACCAATTGCACTTTGAGCAGTAAGTTTGGAGAAATCGAATCTATGGTTGTCCCTTGCTAAACATTGTCTTTCTTTTTTTTCCCCCCCAGTTACCCAATTTGGCAATGTAGCGCCATCCCTTCTGGCCGCCTCCTGCATTGCAGCAGTTCGCCAGGTGAACGGTGTCAAGCGCTGGTCGCAGTACCTCACTGATCTGACCAGTTACACAGAGGCCCAGGTGGACGTCTACTCGGAAACGATAACCATGTACTATTACTATCAGATCTCTCCGCCGCCGGCACAAGTCTCGGTGCCAGAACCCGAGAACAAGGAGCTGCCAATTTGCGAGCATACTACGGGTCAGAGCAACCAGAATTGGTCCAGTCCCGATTCCGGATTCGAGGAGCATTTAACTGGAAGCACAGACTTTAAGAATGCTTTGATTGGAACCACAGACTTCGCAGAACCCTTGACTGCAATCACAGACTTTACGGAAGCCTTAACTGGAAATACAGACTTCAAGGAAGCCTTGACTGCAAATACAGACTTCAAGGAAGCCTTGACTGCAAATACAGACTTCAAGGAACCCTTGACTGAAACTACAGACTTCGGAAATCCCCTGACTGCAGGCACAGACTTCCAGGAACTTTTGATAGTGACTAAAGACTTCGAGGAACCCTTGACTGTAACTGAAGATTTCAAAGAACCTTTGACTGTGACTAAAGAATATGTTGTCCTTGAAAATGGCACAACCCTAGAGGTGGGAACGTATAGTATTATCACCGTGCAGCTTCAGGAACCAGCTCCCACTACAGATACACCACATCGTGAACCGAAAGCAACCCTGAAGCGTCGTCGCCAGGAAGATGACATGGAAAGTGACGCCCAGCCTTACAAGAAACCGAAATTGCAGACCGAACTGAATGACTAAGAAAGCTATTTGGTGAAAGTTCAAATAGTTTTTCTGGCTCAAAAGACATTGATTGATATCCGATATGCGGTCGCTCAATTGAGTTGAGCAGCTACCATTATCGCGAGTCATAAATGGTTAAGTTATTCATATATAAAGATATATATATGTATTTAGTATATAATTGAAATTACTTATCAACCTATGGATACGCAAGTGTCGAAAAATACTCAACAAAAAAACAAACAAACACATTATCAACTAAAAACAATAAAGACATATTTATATATATTTTCCTAACAGAAAACAACATGGCCCATTTGCTTATAACTTATATCTTATAACTTATCAACTTAAGGTTACGGTCCAAACTTGGAATGCAAACAATTAAGGAACAATTGAAAGGATCTTTAAGGCTGACTTCTTATTGGTTATTTTTACACAAGTTTCTAAAGAAGAGAGGAAAGGGTTGCTTTGGGAATATTAAAAAAGACGAGATATATATTTTCGGGTGAGGCAAAGGGGGAATGAAGCAAGAAACGTTTCAAAAATGCTCTCAAAATCAGGTAAACTTTTATGTATATTAAATAAATGCAAAAGCATTCGGCAATGTGGCACAAAGTTAACTCAAAACCTTGCCACGATTAATTATTTCAACCAGGATAGCGCTGCTGCTTCGCTTATCCTCACAAAATCATCTTTGTTGAAATAATTATAATTTAAAAACTTCAAACTAACTAACTTAAACCTGCTTGGCTATCCCAGTGTCGTAAGTAGAGCTCTGTTTTTGGGGGGTTAAGTAGAGGGAAGGAGAGTCGTTGGAATTTACAACATTTACAGGGCAACGGCGTCCAGGTGGCTGGACATCTGTACAATAGAAGGCTGGCAGCAGTGCCGCCGCCGCCTTCATCGCTGCATATCGCGCCTTTTCAGCACATCGAAGATCACATCGGAGGCATTCTGTTTGCTGTTGCCGGGATCATTGCCCGATTCGTCCTCCGAATCGGTCTGTTCCAGCAATGGAACCGTCAGCGTCGAGTGCGACTTGCTGACATGGACACCGACTATGCCGACACTGCCAGCAGCAGCCCCGTCGCCGCTCGCGTTGAATTTGTACTCGCTGGAGGCATCCTCGTTGTCGTTGTCAAACGCCAAGGCCTTTTGGTGTTTCTGCGTCTCCTTCATGCTGGAGTACTTGTGCAGCAGGTGGCACACGATGCCCGCCAAACAGACCACCAGTCCGATCACATTTATCAGGCTCAGTTGATCCTTTTTCAGAGTCACGGCCAAGGCTAGCTGGCAGATGTCCTTGAAAATGCCGGCTATCGAGAGGGTAAGGCTGGAGGTCTTGCACAGCACCAGAAATTCGCTGAACTCCATGAGGAACGCCAGCAGAGCACCGAACGTGATCCGGGCAATGGCCCAGGTGATCTCATTCGAGGTGTAATTCGGCATATCCTCCAAAACCTTCACCAACTTGACACCTATTGAGATGGGCAGAGTGTTAGGCTTTCTTTTAAGTTCTAAATACATCCAGAACCCACCTTCGATTCCGATAACCAGCGGCACCAGCGAGGCAATCATCCACGGCTGCATGTAGTAGATCATGTCGATGGGATTGTGCAATCCCAACTTTGATTTCTGCATAATGAACTGCGCGAAACTCCAGCGCAGGCCGCTGCTCAGCGATGCAAAGAGGATAAAGAAGAAGCCGAGGGCGTTGAACTGCGTGGACTTGTAGGTGAACATCACCAGGCCGGTGCCTATCAGGCCCACAATCGACACCAGATACCAGCTCTGAAAGCAAATAAGGCGATTAATACACAATCTAAGAGGGGGCTTTGCTGGGAGATGGGAGATTCCCCCTTTTTTCTGCTAGACTGAAGCGCATTTTGTTTGAAACTTAAATAAACTGAGGTTTATGTTATTGAATAAGTAATTAAGGATTGAAAGTAATTAGTAATTAAGGATGAAAGTGGCACTACAATGGGGTATAATCCAGCTAGCTGTCTTTGGCTTAGGTTTATTCATACAAATTTATAAATACTGATACAAAATTCCTAAAAGTATGTATATTTAAGCCTGTCTTATTTCATTTCTAAAGGATACTAGTGTAGGTTTCTGCTTCTCGTTGACATGACCTTTAAGTGGGTTCTTATATAAAGAAAAGCTTGAATTTAATTGTATTAAACAGGTTATTTAATTTGCATAAATAAATGAAGAACTTCCCAATTTTTAAAAGCTTTAAACTTGTTTTACAAATCTTTTGTCTCACTATCTATGTCTCTGACTTGATATACAACTGCAGTAAAATCTTAAGCCATAAAAAATGCTCTAATCTATTAAAGAAATAAAAAAAAGCTTGTCATGTTTGCTTTCGAGTTCACTTGACTTTTTCCCTTTAAAATATTGCAGACAAATCGATTCAAATGCTTCTATATATTTTATCTTTTCTTTGTCGTTTTCTTATCGCAGAAAAACTCATCACTCATTTTGTAATCACTTTTTAAATTAAATATTAGATATACTGAAGTTATTAAATTTTAATGCGATGTTCGTGATAGCAAAAAATTAAAGATAAAATGTTTTACTTTGCATTAAATTAACTGAAGTTTCAAAAAAGAAGGATTAAGTACTAGACAGTGTAAGGAAATCGATCATTTCTGGCATTACTATCTATTGTAAATACTAATAAAACCCACTTAATCCAAACTTTTCCTCTTTTCTCCCATTTACTGACCTTCTTCTCCAGTCCCAGGGCGATGGCAAACAGCAGGATAAACACAATGGTCGAGGATTTGGTCATGGTGTACAGCGAGATGGGCACCAGAGCCAGCCCCCAGTTGGAGAAGCCGATATCGATGGCACTGGCCACGCCGGTGGGCGCCATCTTGCGCAGCGCCACCCGCCAGTCCAGTTGGACCCGGGATCTGCCCACCCGCAGCTTGTATATCCGCCGGACCAAGGCTGCCAGCAGGAATTTGAGCACCAAATGATACGTGACAATGGCCAGCGGAAAGGGCATTTTCCGGTTGATGTCCGTCTGGTAGAAAGTCAGCGAGATGGACAGGGTGAGGTACAGCAGGATAATGGCGAGCGTGCCCACGGCCATCTGCATCATCATGTTCTCCTGTCGCGCCAGCGTGGTATCGCCGCCCTCCGCTCCTGCCGAAGAATCCGCCTTGCTGACGGCGTACTTGAAGTTACTCTGCCGTTGCGTCCGATGCGGCTGGCTGCCATTGTTTGGCCCTATCTTGTGCTGGCCCAAATCGAGCTCGATCTCCTCGTCTTCCGAGGTGGCGCTGTTACCATGATGATGGTTTCCCGCCGCTCCGCCTCCGTCGCCGCCGTTGTCGCCGTCGTTGGCACTCAGCCGCTCGTATTTTGCCGCTACCATTATACAGTATCGGTCGGTTGGTATCGTGTCACCTGGAATATATACACAGAGAAAACAATACACGTATAAAAATATTGCTACGCAACAGCCAGTAGCGGCGCAACAACAACAGTTTTACACGTTACTTCTTTCGTTATCTTGGAGTTTACGTTTCGCCTCCGACATCCATATGTTGCCGTTTTCCGCCCAGCTCCCTTCCGCTATCTGCAGCTTTTTCTTTATATCTGCGTTGTCTGATTCGTTGGCGTTTCGTTTAATAATGGAAATGGGTTTTTACGCTGCCCATTTCGGCCAAAAACTTCTGTTTTCTTTTCTCTTTCTAAATTGCCAACTGTTTATACAGTTGTTGTCAATATATCGATATTTTTTTCTAAAGATGATATATTTATATCACGAATTGTTCTAAATAATAACAATTATAACCCTTTCATAGCAGTTTTTTCTATTTTGTTTGAGATTAATAATTGAAAACAAAACTTAAAAAATATAACAATAATGCTTTCAAAGTTGCCTTTTTCTTTACATTCGGTGTTTATTTAATTTTTGTAATTTTCACATGTAAATCCAACTCAATAAGGCAAACATCGATGCATCGCTTAACATCGATATCAACAAAAAC
>JAEIHY010005982.1:0-13843 GCA_018904565.1 Drosophila tsacasi
CAGAAAAATAACTGTGATTTATTTTTTTATCAAACTGAACGTTCGGGATATATGGAAAGTAATACAAACATTTCTTAGAAGCTTTTAAAAAAGATCTGTAACTTATTTTTATTAAAGGGAAAGTAGGGATACATGGAAAGTAATGCAAACCGTATTTTTAAGTTTATAAAAAATATATGTTGTATAGTAAATCATACAATAAATCATGAAAAGTAACTAAAATATAGAGAACAATTTAAGATTTGTAATCTATAAACTTGGAAAATGCCAAAAATGATTTATAGGTAACTAATCAAAAGTTCTAATAAATTGTATTTAAATTCTTTCCATCTTCTCTTTAATTTTTAAGCAAAGTTCATTTGTATTGAATTCATATTTTTGCAGGCCTGCTTAGAATTAGAATTTAATTCAGGTTCTGTTTTTATTTTTCCCGAGTCATCTGACTCCGACTCTTCATCCCCGCTGATCTTGTCTTTGTTAACAGACTTTTTCTTGTCGTTTAAAAATAGTTTTCCCTCGTTCTCGGATCCGATATCAGCTTGGCAATTGTTTGTCACTTTGGGGCACAAATCCGAGGGAAGGAGCCAGACAGACAGACAGACAGGCAGAATGCGTTTTAATCACTCGATTGTTGGCACAAGCGAGGAAAATCGGAGCTGAGTCGGGAAATTGGAGTCTGCGATGCCACGGCGGCAGTCGAAGTAATTTAGCCGAAAGACAGGACATGTACTTTGTACGGTCTTGGGGGCGGTATTCTAATTAATTTTCGTTGACATTGAGGAGGTTGAGGAGGTTGAAGGACGGGCCACAACTGCTGACATGCAACAGATTTATAACGTTATTTGTTTGTCGTCTGCAGTCTGCTGCTGTTGCAGTTTGTTGTGGCAGCTGCGGCTCACTTTTTGATTGCCTGCCGACAAGAAGCGCGGCGGAGAGGAAATCGGATGGAAAAGCAGACAAAAGCGCCGCACGACCCAAACGAAAATGGAAATGAGAATGGAAATGGAAATGGAACTGCGAATGAAAATGAAAATGAAAACTGTGTCGCACATCACTCAGGCGAAACTGGGGAACTCAACCCGTCTCCGAGCAACTCAACTCAACTCATCTCGTCTCGAGGCGAGTCGAGTCGAGTCAAGTGGCCAAGGACCAGACAGAGGCACGACAGGATTAACCCTCGGGAGCGGAGGACTCTTTGCCGCCGGCGAAAGGTTCTTAAAAACGCGCCAGAGAGAGTCATCTTGATTTGGGGAATTTGCTTTGTAGGGCAGCTGCAGCAGCTCAGTTAGAAGTTAAGGAGAATAAGGAATATATCATTGTCAAGATAGCCCTGAGTGGGTAATTTCTAAATCGATAAAGATTCTTGACAAGTACAAATACAATATGAATTAGTTTTTAAACTAAAAACCTTCTTGTTTAAACCTATTTTCATTCCATTTCAATTAGCCATTCAATTATTCAAGCTTCCCTTTCATTTGCAGTAAAAGCTCTAATAATGATTAAGCATTAATCAAAAGTTACTAAATACATACTTCCTGCCACATTGATATTGAAAATAATACATCAAGCCAATCTGTTCGAAACATACACTTATCCCAACCATAACTTCGACAAACAAAAGTTATGAGTTCATTAACACTGGACATTAACTAATTTGAGCCGCAACAGCTTGTGTCTCAATTAATGGCCAACTGGCCGGTCAAAGATTAGGCATTCCAGGCACATTCTCTCTCCCTCTCCCCCTGAGTTAGTTGTGGCAATAAATTTGCAACTCTGCCCGAGTATCCTTTGTTCAAATGCCACCTTCAAAGGCGGCGGGTATTTGCACATTTTTTTAATAACGTCCTCGCTCGCAAATCAACTGAGGCTGAAGCCTGTGTGTGTGTGAACTTGACATCAAAATGAACAAAACACTCTGCTCCCGGAGAGGTTAAATCATATTTGACAAACAACAAACAACAAGGGGGGAGGAGGCACACGCATGTGTGCCTTCCAGGAAAATGCAGAGGAAAACTCTTGAGCGTGAAGGTGGGGGGAGGGAACAGAGACAAGGTGTCTGAGCGAGTCGCAACAACGCCTGCCATATGACACATAAATATGTCCTCCTCCGAAAACAATGTACAAATAAAACAATACAAAATCATCAGCCATCAGGAGCAGGAGCAGGAGCAGCTTTTGTGTAAATCTGAGGGTTGCTTGCTCCCCCATATCATTCACGCTTAAATTAAAATAATAATAGTACAAATACAACTCAACAATACAACCTCAGAATCCGCAAGGATATAATTTAAAATAAGCCTATTTCAACTAATAAAACAGTTTCTTAACCTTTTTCAAAGACTTCAGAAACCTATCTTAGTTGGTTTTGCATCTTTCCAGACTCGGAAAAGTGTGAATGATGCCACAAATCAAAGCCCCAGACAAGTGGGGAGAATTTTCAACATGTTGAACCTGGCGACGACGACGACGAAGACTGTGACGGCGACGGCGACGGTAGAGCGTTGATGATAACGTCGAGGACTCAAGGACTACCAGACAAAGGACACAACGCCGAGCTCTTGACTTTTTTGACTTTGTTATTTATTTTATTTTCCCCCTCCCTATGCTTCTTTTTTTCTCCAGCGACAAATCGACATTTGCTGCATTAAATGCTGATCAAATACACTTCCGCTCGTTTATCTGTGCAAATATTTGAGCGGGGGCTGCGGGGCTAACAAGTTTACAGGCACAATGCCGAGTGGGGAGTGCCTTGTGCCTAGTGCTGATGCCAGGATGGCAATGAAATGACGCAAGAAAAGTTGAAAAACTCCTCCTCCGCCCGCCGACGCGCACAGAGTCACAGAGTCAAACCCAAACACCCCCCGGCAGGCAGGCAGGGCACACAATTGAATTGTTAAAGAGGGAAATCTGTTGACAGGCGGGGCAGAAATAGAATCCTCGAAGCCCCAAGCAAGTGTCAAAGTGTCCCATGCTAAATTTAGGCCTCACCCTGGGCCGGAAATTGAGAGTGACACCACTGTGCAGGCTGGCTGCTCCATCTCGTCCCCTTGTTTGGGGATATTTTTGGTGTAGGAGGACATAAGACTTACCTCCGCCGGAAACGTGTAGCCCTCGACACTGTGCTCCGATCCGAACTGATCGTTCAGGCCGTAGTGCATGTGGATCTCATGGAAGCGGTAGCGGTACGAGAGCGGTCCGCCGGAAATGTTGACCGGCGTCTGCATGCCATCATAGTTGGCCACCGTGTCGTTGCCGGCGGTGAAGATGACGCTGTGGCCGGTATTAGTGATGAGGCCGGATATCTGCCAGGATAACACAGGATGTTTATAGCTTCAAATATTACAATATTCGGTGATCCTTGGACTCACCCTGTGCTTGTCTATGTGCATGGGCCGCAAGTTGGGATCGAAGAGCAGACGCTGGGGCTCCAGATTCACCGGCGACTGGCGACGACCCTTGTTGCAGAGCGACCACTCCGGATTGATGAGCCCCCAGAAGGCGGGTCCTGGAAAGGATAGATATATATCCATATATATACATATATGTGTAACGTTTTTATTAAAGCCTCGTCCTTCTTCGCATCGATCCCTCTGTCGGGGTGCCAAGGAGATTTATGAACCCGGCTCGCCTCAAACTGTTTCCAAAGTTTCCGAGCTGACCGCAATTGTGGGGGGCAGGAGGAGTAGGAACTACAGCAAAAACTTGCCACAAATTGCATAATGGCAGCAAGAACTAAGGGCTGGGCAGGAGCAACTGTAGCAGGAGGCAGGAGGCAGGAGGAGGTAGCTAAGCCCGAGGGCCAAAGGCCATTACAATATTTGTCTGCATCCGCATAGGTGTTGGCCTGCATCGGTTTAGTTTTTTGGTTTTTGCGTCTGTTTGATTCTGGCCACACAACTAAGCCCTCTCCCTTTGCTTTGCTTTGCTGCTGCTTTAATTTCGTGCGGTTGCCCTCGTAAAATTGCAGGTTTATTTTCTATCCCTTTTCCACTGACTCAAAGTCGGCTTCTGGTTCTGGTTCTCCGTCTCCCTGACTCTGTCTCTCTATCTCTATCTCTATCTCTAGCCACTGTTTCCATCTCCCTATCCGACTTTTGGCCAACTTTATCTGGCCGGGCAGCTTAATTTATGGCAATATGAAATCAAACTGAGCTGCCCCCCGAAAAACAATAGGCTGGCTTTTTTATTGCCACTTCCCTGGTAAGTCACAGTCACTCCTTTTGGACTCCAGTTTGTGTTGGCCATTGTCGAGTTGCCATAATCTATGGCAGTTGTAGTTTCAGCAACTGAAAGAATATCGTCTTTGGTGATTTGTGTTTGGTTTTAGACTGCTTCCACTCCGTGGTTAGGTTATGTTCTACTTTTTCTTTGTTTAATTCCCGAAATGCTCTCTGAATTCATTAGCTCGCCGATTGACTATCTTCTTAGCATTTCTTCGATGATTTTTCTCCAGGATTTGTGTCCTGGATCAAACCTATTTTGGAAAGCTCTTCGGGGCCTCCTCCTATCCCCCTTCCAGCTTCTCGTAATCCCATTTATGGCCCACATTCCGGCACAGCTTCTTTCCAGCCACCGCTACTACAGCTATCCATCCAATCCCGCCTTTTGCCATAAAAATGCTTCGCCTGCAGTCGCATTGCGTATACGACACGTAGTACCAGCTGGGTGGTTGCGGGGGTGTTGGCGAGGAGAGGCGGATGTGGAGGGGATGGTGACTGGAAATCAACACGTTCGCGGCGAGGCCGCAATCAGGAGCTTCAATCATAGATATGCCACGTACTCGCGTTTAAGCGATTGTTGACCTCAACGACGCCATCGCATTAGCCAAAATAAAAGCCAAGAGGGAAGCGGATAAAAATAAAGGATGATAAAGGATGAAGCAGGGGTAAAAATAATCCTTGAGGGGGAAGGGGAGAGTAGCTAAGGTGGCCACGAAGATGATTGCGTGAATGGGTTAGGTAATTAGCTCGGTGCTCGGTGATGAGCAGATTGGTCTGGCAGTTACTCTATAAACTGAATAATTATGGCCTAAAAAGAATTAATTTTTAACTAATTACCCCAAATATTTGTTAAGCTTTAAATTCAAGTGCTTATAAATACAATTAATTGCATTTAAATTCCATATATGTAGCTTTTCTTGCAGAACATCGCCGGAGCAAAGCCTTCGTGTCACGTGCTCATCGCCAGTGCACCTCCCCCGGGCGGGGAGCATGAAGGGAGGTCTTCAGATAATGCCGCGGAGGAGGATGTTGCAGTCTCGAGTCTATTAAATTGCGGTCTGGCTTCGGCATGGGAGTCGAGTCGAGTCAATGAGGCAATTGGCAAACGATTTTAGCAGCCATTAACAACATTAGTGGCCTGGCTGGTTGGCTGACTGGCTGGATCCACGGGCTGTTGGCTCGTTTTTCGTGTGTTTTTTTTAGTGAGACGACTGTAGGGGATTCCCCTCCATTTTGGCGGCCACCGGAGGTATGCAGCACGCTCCGTTTGATTCCATTTGGCCGCCTTTATTCGGCTCGTTGCGAGTGCAAATCACGTTAAACAAGTGGCACGTTGCCGCCGCAGTTGCCGTTGCCGTTGCCGTTGCAGTTGCAGCTGAGGCTTAGCTTCGCACCCTCTGCCCATCCCCTCCATTCGATACCCACTCAGTGGCACTCCCCTGACGAGGGATCCGGACGAGGGATCCAGTCCTGGCTCAGTGGAGTCCTGTGAGCTCCTGCCAACATGCATGCAATGCTTATGCAAATTTATTTATGCCAAAAGAGACACAAAGTTCGCCTCGGATTTCGGTTGCAATTTGTTGACAACACGTGTTACAAGATACCCCATTCTCAAGAGCCTGCACAGAGCGAAAATATTGGGACTAAAACTAGTTTGTCAAATTGAAACTTCTGAATTTTTAGGATTAGAAAGGTAAAAGCTTCAATTTAACAAGGCTTAAATAAGAGACTCTAGAAAGCTTGTTTTTTTATCTTACACAAATAACTTATAACTTATATAACTTATTTGCTTCATTCCTAATATTTTCCTACACTTTACAATTATATTTGATTATTTAACAATGATTCTTTTAAATGCATAATTATAATCAAATCATAATTGATAACAAGCCTCTTTTCCAAGAGAGAACATCCAGAAGACTTGTAGAAAAGCTTTATTACAATTTACTTTAGAGAACTATGTTTTATGTTTTCAAGTGTATGCCTTAAATTGTCATCAAGCACTTTTTCGGTGCATCAAAATGTTAATAGCAACATTAAATATTTTATTTCAGTTATTGGAAGGTAAAATATATTTTTAAGGTAACCCAAGGAGCCTCTACTCTCTCCTAGGTAGATTTTCGAATTTTTCCTATAAAAGTTTATCCTGGCTTCCTCTCGGTTTTTTACTCCATTTTATTTCCCGGATTTTTGTGCATTCACTTTTCCCTCCTCTGGTCCTCTCCTCACCTTTTCCCTGGTCGCCAAATCCAATTCAAAATTCAAAGCACTTGAACTTATTTATGCATTTGTCTTGTGCAAATGGCGTCGCCGTTGTCTCTCTAATAAGATTAAGAAAGATGCTTCCACTGGAGAAAGCGGAGAATTGAGAATAGGAGGGGGGAGACAGGAGAAAGGAGAAGGGAGAAATGTAGGAAAGGAGACTGGGAGAAAGAGCAATGCTTATCGGCTGTCTGCTGTCCTGTCTGGACATAATCTCCACGGACCTTTGCCCCGATTTCTCCGCCACTAGTGACACATGGAGGCATTTCGGGGCTCCCTTTCTCACTCTCTCTTTCTCTCTCTCTCTTACTGTCTCTCTTCCCGATTCTCTTTCCCCTCCTCACTTGCTCTCTTTCTCCGTCTGGGCCTCTGCTTATCACGTTTCAGCGCCAGACAATGGCGAAAAAAGGAAAGTTCTCCACTTCTCTCTCTCTCTCTCTCTGTGAATACTTTGTCTGCCTTTCCATTTGACAGCTGCAAATCGGCTTCGTACCCGCTTTTCGTCCCTTCTTTCAGACAATTTTCCACACTTAAAGAAAATGTGTTTGAGAAATAAAACTAAAACTGAGCAAAAAACAGAAAAATAACTTGCTTGCAGTTGTTTCAATGGAGCCTAACTTAAAATTCTAAAATTAAAGGTATAAGCTATAAAAAATAATAAATAGTAATCTTCTTTATTTACTAACAAATTAAATATATAAAGTAGCTAAAAAATAAATCAATATCCGCCAGCTAAGAGTTTTTCTTGGACTGCAGCTGCCTTTGCACTACCATCTCTATATCCTTGGGTCCTTTTCCATGCATTTCACGCGTGCAGCTTCAGTCGCTGGGAAAATCGTTTTACAGCAGCAACAACAATTGCCCTGGCTTCCCCCCCTGACCCCTCAAAAGGGCAGGTGGAAAACCCAACGTTTTCCACACCCCCTGAATTTTCACCCACAACTTTGTTGCTTTAGCGACGCGTGCTGCTCGTTGGCTGAAATTTTACTTTCCGCCTTCCGTCCGTGGTTATTGTTGAGCTTTGATTAAAATTTACTTTGTTGTTGGTATTTATGAAACTTAAACTGCGGCGGGGGGGAGGAGGAGGAGGTGTTGGGGGAGGAGTAGTGCTTACCAGAGATGCCATCGTATGTCCACCAATCCTCCCAGCTGACGGCGAGCAGAACTGCAAGGAGAAGAGAGCGTGGAAAATGCATGAGAAAAGTTCGAGTTGATGAATAAGCCGCGAACATGTCAAATATCTGATTGGGTCAATATATAGGGAAAACATTATATATGTACCATGCATATACTATATATTTATAGGGTGTATGCGACAGCCAGTGACACCTGATATTATCGGAAAATCACACAAGAATTTGCTTGCTTAAATATAAAGAGAAAACCATAGTTGATATAAGCCGTATATATTCTTCTTCAGCAGCTTTTCCTTGCCATTCTTCCCAAAGAAAATACAATTTTGTATACCCTTGCAGGGTATTATAATATTATTCAGAAGCTAGTAAACATGTGAATACAACAAAAAAATAAATAAATAAATACCAGCGAAACAGAATGGAAGTCAATTTATATAATTTTCAACTGGTATTATGATAGCCTATATTTAAAATATAAATATTATGTACGATTCTAAAATTATTTCTCTGAAATTGAATTATAACAATACGATACGTTTAAAAAAAAAAATTGCACATGTAGGTGAAAAACGGGGAGACACGAATCTCATATTTTTTGATGTACTATCACGGGATATAGTGTTCATTGGTTATTTTTCCATGACTTCAAAAACTACACACAGTGTTATTATATCATATGTATACATGTTTTTAAATGTTTAATAGTACCTCCTATTATTTCTTATTTGTATCACAAGAATTTTGATTTTGAAGAGACCATTAAGAACCGATCCATTTTGATAAAGATAAGAACTATCAGAAGAAATATAAAACATGTATACATAGGAGACAATAACTTCCCTACAAACTGCAAGCGTACCGAAGTTAGGTTTGATTCTAGTTATACATATATTAAATATTTAAGCAAATATTTTTATAAATGAAGAAAATAATTCCTAAAAAATGTTTAATAAACAATAAAATAAAATATATACAATTACGTTATGATAGATATTTCCCCTGTCCTCTAGCCGAACATTCCCACTTTCGTTGAGTCCTTGTACATTTTCTGGGGCGGGGGCGGGGGCACCTTCGTGTCCTGCACTTTGTGAAAATGATTTTTGCTTACTTGCCTTTTAATTTTTTCGTGTTCGAGCTGGTTTTCGCCTTTTTGTTCGCCAGCTCGTTGGCTGCTTTTTGTTTTGCGGCTGCTTTGCTCTTTTTGCTCGCCCCGTAAATTCACTTCCGTCACTTGTTAACTTTAACATTCATCGACACTTTTTGCCTTTTGGCTCTCTTCTGGCTCTCCACCCCTGCCGCCGTCAGTTTTCCTCGCTCTTTTTTGTACCTCCCCCCCTCCCCGGCCAGGCGGAATGCAGCTGAAGCACTTTGTTATTTTGACAGCCGACAAAAAAGCGGGCCAATGCCTTTGGCCAGAGGCGGCAACCCTTTTGGAGTGAGCCCGGCAACCTGCACTTTTTCTTTCCTTCCGCGACTCGAATCAAAGTCAAGAAAATGTTGAGTCATTAAAACGCGTTACGAGACCCCCTCGCCCCTCGCCCCTCGCACCCGCCCACTCGTCCTTGGAGCTACCCGCAGAAGTGCAGTGCGAAATGCACTGTAGTTTCCGGCAAGGACGGAGCAAAACCCCAAGGAACTCGAGTTCCACTCTAGATATTCTTGTGAAACTTTCTGACGGGTATTATTATGCCGCAAGGGGTATATTTACTAAGTAATCAGTAAGACGAGGGGGTTTTCTTGGGTAGGGAATTGCCATAAAGTCGTAAGTTTCATGGGGTTCCCAAAATTCAATTAGCTACGCTAATATCTGTAATGAAAATATGAATATTAAATATTTATGAATACAAATTTATTAAAATCTACAGAAAAAAATATATATTGCTTATAAATACCAGTTAAAAAGAGAAAACTATTTAGCCTAACTCAAGTTTACGTTAAAACCACCCAGAGTACTCTACCTTTTCTTTCTTTGAAATATTTTGCAAAAAGCCAGGACTACAAAAAAACCTTGAAATTTGGTGCGCGGAAAGGGGTGAAAAGTAAAAGCCAACGACAGGAGCCACATCAACGAGAGTAATAACAATAATAATAATAATATTGCAAAGTCACGGGCAATGATTGAAATTAATGGATTTCTAAATGCTCAGCGTCATCGCGCAGTGGGTCCTCTTAACCCTTTGCCAACCGAGGAGGCGGGCAAGAAGGGGTGTTAACCCGCTGTCGACAAATTGTTGCTGCGGTTGAATACTGCGCACTGCGATTTATGTTCTCCTTGAAGTTTAATTTCATTTAAATGCTTGCCAAAATCGGTGGGAATAACTTGTGGGTTTCAGATTTACTTTGTTGTTGTGGAAATTCAACTTTAGCCTAACTAATTTTGTAAATAAATTAAATAAAACTAAATCATCGCCACGTCCTGGTTGAAATTACATACTTTATGTAATGTTTTCCTCGCGTTTACGTTCGTCACCTGATATGCAGGCTTCAATTTCCCATTAAGCATTGTGTGGCTCTATTTTTGAGAAATTTCCACACTTTTCTACGAGTTATTTTTTTTGTTTTTTTTTTGTTTCTTTGAAATTTCTCAAATAATTTCTATTCAATTCGCTGGTTCTCCCATTCCCCCTCCGCTTTTATTTGTTCATTGAATTCTATTTATAAATTTGCACCTGACTGCACGCCCCCTCCCAGTACCTGCCGCGCCCCTCCTTTGTTGGCTTCTCCCTCCTGGATCCTCCTGGGTGCTCCTGGGTCCCCCTGCCTCCTCCGTTCCTCCTTGGCCATGGTGTTCGCAATCATAAAGGGCAACAGAATGTTGAACAAATTTTTATGGCTGCACAAAGAAACGGAGGGCGACAAAGCGAGAGACCAAGGCAAAAAGTCACCAGTCCGAAGGATGCACTTGAAAAAATTGAATAAATGTTTCAATAAAAGATGTTGTGAACATTTACTTTCCTTCTAACAAGGTTAAATAAACTAAACTGTCGATGCTGATCAAGAATATATACGATTTATAGGGTCGGAAATGATTCCTTTAAGGCGTTTCAAGGTTCTGAATAAAGTTATAAAATCTAAAATAATATCCTTATAATAAATAATATCCTGCAAGGGCATACATATCCTCAGAAGGTCACCAATTTTCTCACAGTACACCCAATGCCATGGCAGCACAGCCAGCCGTCTGTCTCCACCCTCCTGCCCCCTTCGGCATCGCCCCCGTTTTTCGGTTTGTGGTTGTCGCTTTTGTGGCTGCCTCCGTGCTTTCCTCCCTGCCCGAATTTTCTCTCTCTGTTGCCGCCGCCGCCGCCGTCGCGCCTTTTAGTATTAATTACAAATGAAATTTTCTTATCACTTCTGTTGCCGTTGACAACTTTCTGTCTGCTGGCCCGTCTGGATCATTTCCACTCGCCCTGGGTGCCCCCTGGCCCTGTTGTTTAGGGCCAATAAGCAAAAATAGTTGCTGCTAATTGTTGTTTGCCGTTTATGGTTATGGCCAATGCGTGCTAATTGTCGCCGGAGTCTCTCTCCCTTTGGCCAGCTCCCTCCTCCATCGAGGCTTTTCAATTTCAACTTCGATGCTGAGTTTTATTTTGTTGTACATTGTGTGCTTTTCCCCAGGAAATTAATGGCGACACTTTAGTTGCGCTCGATATTGTTTGCCTTTTCTTTTTGATTTTGGGATACCCTTTGGAGCAAAGCGATGTCTGTAGAATATATTTAAATTAATTCTTATACTATATAAGGAGAATAAAACTAGATATTTATAGTTTCTTTTAGGATTAAAATGAAACATAAATAGCTGGGACTTTTCATTGAGTATTTCTAAGGAGAACACAGTGAGAAGAGTATTGAATTATTCGATTCTTTAGGGGTGTATACTATATGTCCCTCATTGTTTCCTGTGCTTTCTTTGCTTTGTGCCCAGTTTCTTTGGGTTCCTTCCACTTTCTTTTCTATTTTCTATTTTTTTGTAGCTATTTGTTTGCTGTCCTCGTCGTCGCTTGTCTATTTAAAAAGCACGTAAACATGGCCGACTTCTGGCGCGCCCAAATCAACACCAACAGCAACAACAAAAAACAATAACAAAAACACTGCCAGGATAATGGGAGAAGGGAGCAGAGCCAAGTTGGTGGGGGAGGGCAGGGGGAAAAAGGATTGACGTGCGCATTTTAGTCACGCTGTCGCGGGTTTTTGCCTTTTTGCCATTTTAGCTGATTGTTTTTGTTGTTCCTGTTGTTTGTTGTTGTTTGCCAGGACACGAGTAGTTATTGCTGTTGTTGTAGCCACTGTAATTTGTTGTTGCGAAGCGCCGCCAGGATACACACACGCCATGTGTCCATGTGTCCATGTGTCCATGTGTGCTGTGCGAGGGACAGGAGAGTATCAGGACATCGAGACATCGGGCGACACGAGACCGTGCGCCCGCGGGTAACTTAATATTTTGTTGATGTTTGCCCAACTTGATTATATCTATCACTATCATAATATATCCCGAAAAAAGCGCTCTTCCTCGGAGACATATGCAAATTTGTTGCTGGCGGGAGATTGGACAGCAGGGATATGGCCTCAAAACTGAATTATATTAGGCGCGGGGGGAGAGAGTGATATGGATGTGTGTGGGCACATCATAATGAGAGGCTTTGCGGCGAAAAGGTTTCTCCAATGGAATTCTGTGCTCCCCGGGCACACAGACTCTGAATTATCCCCGTGTTTACAGGGCCTAAGACTTGTGGGAATAATTAATGGGGCAGCCTATTATATTGTTAAACTTATTCAAGGATTTTTGAACGTGCTTTTACAACACATTTTTAGAAAATAAAACCATCTTCTTGTTAAATTTAAATATTTAAGAAAAGCTGTTGTTATAATATTCTGCAAAAGCCTTGCCTTTTCATATCTCTAGAGAGTTTATTTAAACATTATAATCATAATTCTAGAATGTATGTATATCTAATGGAAACAATATGGTATATCGGCAAAAATATCTAGATATGTCTACATATTTATATATTAAAAAATCTTAAATAAAATATATAAATTCATATAACTTGATAATATTGATATTAGAAATATTATTGCAACATATCATAAAAAAACTATTTTTTTTTAGAAACCCCCCAGTAGTCTAAATGCTGAATAAAATATCGATTTAAACAAAAATATCGCACTTTTAAAATATTTATTTAATTATCAATACTGTATTAATATATTGATACATTTAGCAATCACTAAAAACTTTAAACAATAAAACTTAATTTTAAAACTCCACTTAAAACCCTAAAAACCCTACAACTTCCCTTGAAAACTAATCATTATTCCACATATGTAGCTTTATGGACTTCCTTAACATATAGTATATACTCGTACATATAATATATATATATATACTTTCCCTATAGATTTTCCGAAAGCCCAACTAAAATAAATAGTAATCCAAATAATCGATTCGAATCTCCTAATTGCCATGTTAGCCCCCCTTAAAGAGCTTGTCAAGTTAATTGCTTACAAACAACTGCACATCGTCATCAACATCGTCAGTGGCCCCTGAATATTTGGAATATTCAAATGGAGAATAGTTATTTCAATTTTAATTGACTTCTTCGTGTTCTCAGCCCCATCCTCCTCCTCCTCCTCCTCCTGCTGCTGCTGCTCCTAATTCATTTGATTTTTATGAACAAAAGAGGGGCTTGGAGCTGGCATAGTAATATGCAAATAGCCCAAGGCGTGTTCGCTGAAATCGGGAGTCGGATGAGTGGACAAGGGGGTACGTGTGTGGCCGGGGGGAGATCTGGGGGAACCACCGCCATGGTTTCGCTTTTAAAAGCGCAAGCAAGTGAAAGCTTTCAATCAATGTCGCTCGCTCGTCAGTCCGCCGCCTCTGACCGCCCCTTGGGTTGGCTCCAGCCGCATCTCCATCCCCATCCCCATCCCCATTCCCCCCATCTCTGCTGACTGTGTTTTTGTGGCCAGCTTTGGCTTTTAATTTCTATCGCTACGATTTCATTTTTTAGCTGCCTTCCGTTCACTTCGCCTCGGCTTGGTTTGGTTTGGCTTGGCTCAAGTAACCATTTCCATTTTCCATTTTCCGCCCACCACCGACACCAGCAAATCCTTGCCCCTTACCCCAGAGCCATGGGCCACACCTCGTTCTTTGATTTTTATTAAGTTTTGTCGACTCGGTTTCTGCTTTCCGTGTGTCCCTGGGTCCGTGAGTCCATGTGTCCG
>JAEIHY010005983.1:0-27498 GCA_018904565.1 Drosophila tsacasi
CAGTGGCAGAGCACTGGTCTTGTAAACCAGGGGTCGTGAGTTCAATCCTCACAGGAGGCAGAATCAAAACGCTAATACAGTTTTTTTTTTTATTTTTTCTTCTCTATTTTTTTAGTGGTAATTATTTTTTTTAGGTTTTATTTAGAGTTGAGCACTTTTAAAATTTAAAGAACTATGTATGAATTTAGTTAGAACTTCTAACTTTGAAGTTAGAAGACGGAAAAGAGGTTGCATACAAACATTTTTTTCAAAATTTAATTAAAAAAGGGATATATTATATTTCATATTTTAAATACCAAAACTTTGAAAGTATTTTTCCTTACTTTATTTCTTAAATATTCTTAATTGTAGCCAAATTCAGCTTCACTTTTAATTAATTTAAAAAGTCTTTCCCTAAATGGTAAAAATAACCCAAAACTTGTATGTACACAAACACTTGGCAGGCTGCGGCTAGTTTTTGTTAGTAAACAAATCCCTGCGCTTTCAGTTACTCTTAGTTCTTTCTTCTCTCTCACTTTCTCATCTCTCTCCTTCGTCTCCCTCTATATTTTCCGATTTCTACTCTTCCTTACTGGCTGCTATTCTCTTGTTTTCTAAAAATAAAACCCCAAAAAGCTGCCACACGCTATCGTGTCGCATTTTCCCCCATCAGTTCTTCTGCAGTTTTCTGGCCGAATGTACCGCAATAGAAAAACCCAGAATAATTCTTCTACAAACTTGCATAATTTTTGAGTTAAAATAAGTGTGAAAATGAAAACTCCCCTCAGCCAGAAGCCGGGCTTCTTTGCCGAATACTATCTGAAGCTCAAGGAGGAGGCCGGAGCCGCCTGTGAGACGGACATAGCCAAGTTAGCCGCCTGCGGGAGCGATGAGGAGCGCGTGGCCTATGTGGACCAGCTGGCCTGGGTGCGTAAGGGGGATGCCAACCTGGCGGTGAACCAGGAGTTCGCCGGCAAGAACGCATCTCTGGCGGCGGAGATCAAGGAGCGGGCCACAGCCGCCTTTAAGGGCAAGAAGTGGCTGGAGGCCATGATGCTATATACCAGGAGCTATATGACCTTGCCCAATGAAAATGGTGAGTTTTTAATATAAATTTATTAATTTATTATATTTTAAAGTGTTTTTTATTTCATTTTATATTATTTTTAGTGGCAGAGATACGCATTGTATTGGCCAATCGCTCGGCAACCTTGTATCACATGCAGAAATATCAGTAAGTAACAAAGGAATTAGGATTTGTCAGAAGATTCTTAAAGGATTAATTTGGGGAGAGCTGATACATGCTTCTTCTAACCCTAGTCTTCATTTTTCCCTCTAATTATATTCCCTTATTTCCAGAGAGTGTCTCATAGACATCAAGCGAGCCCTGGACCTGGGCTATCCCAAGGACTTGATCTACAAATTATACGAACGTCAGGCGCGTTGCTACATGGCTCTCAAGGATTATCCCCACACCATTGAGGCCTTCAAGTAATTTTACTTCAATTTAAAATCCTTAAAAACCTCATCTAATATTTCTATATCATTAAAGAAAATGCATCACCGCCATGGATGACTCCACTCTCACCTCCGACAAGCGTTCCAAGCTCAGTCTGGATGCCATGACAATGATCAAGATGCTGCAACATGATCCTCGAACTGCCAAGCAGGAGGCCAAGCAGCAAAAGCGAAAGGTGGCCTTGGATGTGGCTCAGCCTGTTCCCCTGGAGAATGAATTTGTGAGTCCTTTGGTGAGGATTGATCAGAATCGTCAGGAGGGACGCTTTGCCCGAGCGTCGGCAGATGTCAAGGCCGGCGAAGAGCTGCTGGTGGAGCGACCTTTTGTGGCCGTTCTCCTGGAAAAGTTTGCCAAGACCCATTGCGAGAATTGCTTTGTGAGGTAATATTTGGGATATGCATTCCAAATTCCTTTAGTGACTTCTAATGATTTCAGGACTGTGGTTCCCGTGGCCTGTCCCCGTTGCGCCGATGTCATATATTGCTCGGAGCAGTGCCGCCATGAGGCCTCGAAAAAGTATCATAAATACGAGTGTGGCATAGTGCCCATTATCTGGCGATCGGGTGCCTCTATCAACAATCATATAGCTTTGAGAATATTTGCCAGCAAGCCCTTGGATTATTTCTTAAAGCTAAAGCCCACCCTAGATGAGGAACTAGCACCTGAGGAGCTCATCAGGTGGGAGAAATTAAACCTTAAACACTTAGATTTTTTTAAAAATCCTATCTCGCAGCCTTCCCAAGGACGACTTCCGACGAGTGGCCCAACTGGAGAGACATCAGAGTGAAAGGCAGCCCTCTAACTTCTTCCAGCATGTCCTCATGGCTCGCTTCCTGACCCGTTGCCTTGAAGCCAGCGGTTACTTTGGCTCTGAGGCCAAACCCGAAGAGGTCAAAGCCATTTGCTCTTTGGTCCTGCGCAGTCTGCAGTTCATACAGTTCAACACCCACGAGGTGGCTGAACTCCACAAGTTTAGCTCAACTAAGCGGGAGAAGTCCATCTTCATTGGCGGAGCCATCTATCCCACCTTGGCCCTGTTCAATCACTCCTGCGATCCCGGCGTGGTTAGGTATTTCCGGGGAACCACCATCCACATCAATAGCGTGCGCCCCATTGAAGCTGGCCTGCCCATCAATGAGAACTATGGTCCCATTTATACGCAGGATGAGCGCTCGGATCGCCAGAGTCGTCTCAAGGAGCTTTACTGGTTCGAGTGCACCTGCGATGCCTGCATTGACAATTGGCCCCGTTTCGAGGATCTTCCCAGGGATGTGATTCGCTTCCGGTGCGATGCCCCAAACAATTGTGCCGCCGTTATTGAGGTGCCGCCCAGCTGCAATGATTTCATGGTGAAGTGTGTGACCTGTGGCGAGATAACCAACATCCTCAAGGGACTCAAGGTCATGCAGGATACCGAGATGATGACTCGCACTGCCAAGAGGCTCTACGAAACGGGAGAGTACTCGAAGGCGCTGGCCAAGTTCATTGATCTCATCAGGATCATGTACGATGTGCTTGCCCCACCTTTCCCCGATTTTTGCGAGAGCCAGCAGCATCTCAAGGACTGCTTCCTCAATTTGGGCAATGTCTATACTCTGGATTAGAGGGGATTTCGAGGAAGTTATCGAGGAAGCCATTAGTTGAAGAGATTCAAAGTTTAATGTATGTTCTTTAAATAATTGCACTTCAAATATTACTGTCTGAATTTATTTAAATAAACTTTTTACTCCAGAAAAGGTTCTCAAAATGTCGTTACAAATTTTTTCTGTACCGTTTAAAGCTTTAATGATAATTGCTTCCAATCTATATGTACAAGCAGGTGTTTTCCCTAGCCTTTCCTTTAGTCATACCACCAACAACGTCCCCGATGGAGTCTACTGCATCCAGCAAAGTTGCTGTTGGGGTAATAACAGCAGCGATAGCAAGTAAACGACGGCCTCCAGCCATAGCCTGTGAAAATAAAACAGATAATGAGTTGGTATTCCCCCCCATTAACGACCTTGTTTCCTTCTTACCCCAACAGTTTTTGATGTACTCATGCTGCTCCTTTAGATAGCACTGTTCTTCGGGTTCATTCCAGCTCCAGGGATTCTTGGTGGGTCGCTTATAGGGCGGTATGGAGGTTGTTGTTGTGGAAGTTGTAGTGGTAAATTCTGTTGTTGAAGTTGTGGTGGTGGGTTCTGTTGTGGAAGTTGTGGTGGTGGGTTTCGTTGTAGAAATTGTGGTGGTGGGTTCCGTTGTGGAAGTTGTAGTGGTAAATTCTGTTGTTGAAGTTGTAGTGGTGGGTTCCGTTGTGGGTGTTGTAGTGGTAAATTCTGTTGTTGAAGTTGTGGTGGTGGGTTCCGTTGTGGAAGTTGTAGTGGTAAATTCTGTTGTTGAAATTGTGGTCACTTCTGCAGGAGCTGGTGGAATTGTTGTAGGTGGCTCTGTTGGCGGAATCGTAGGTGTTTCCGTTGGCACAGTTGTGACCTCTACAGTAGTTTCCTCAATTGCAACTGTTGTTGGAATTTCCGTTGTTGTCGTCGGGGCCTCTGTGATCACTTCCTGTGTGGTGGTGGGTGGCGTCAAATACTCTGGCAACTCGGGCTTAACATCCTGACCCACAATTCCAGCCACCAAAAGGCACAAAAACACAAAGGGAACTCTCGCGACGGACTGCATTTTTAGCGTGATGTGTTGACGTGAGCTGATTGCATTGAACACTGAAACCGATCGCCGGTCGGTAGAGACTTGAGCTTGGGCCTTGGCTATGGCTAAAGTCATTAGCACATACTCAATTACAGAAAAAAATAAATAAACACACACGCGACAGAGCTGAGGGCTGATAACAGAAGCGGCGAAAGGCAGAAAAGGAAATACTACTTGAAAATAAGATGCTGGTTCTGGCTTTCCATCTAATAAACTTTTACTTTTTTAAGGGAGAACTCAGGTATATAAGCTTATCAATGGAGGAAATTTGGCTATTACCTGCGGGTGGCTGAGCACGCGTGCGCAACTCACCTTGTAATACTTTATTGTTCGCTTTTTCAGGGCGACTCCATTATTTCATTCCATGCACCGGCATTCAGTTAATGAAGTGAGTAATGTTTGCACTGTAAAGGCAATGACGTAGAATATTCGGAGAAATATTAAAGAGTGTTTGCATAACAGCTCCGAGAGTAAATGTTTTCATTTAAGATTTGCCTACATTAGCATTAGTCATAGCAGCAAACAGGAACAAAATATAAACAGTTCTTATCAGTTGAGGTGCTTGATAAGCCCCTGAATTCTGGGAATTATTTCCAGGGCTTAACCCAGATCAGAAGAATATAATAAAATAAGATAAGGTTGAAGCGTGATCTTGACATATATATTTTTAAAATGTTTTCCTTAAGTATACAAATTTCTATAAATACATCTTCACTTTGAATCAAAGAATAAAGTTCTTTAGCTAAAATTGTCATAAAAAAAGTAAAACTGTAAACATAATGTTTGGTTGAAAAACATGAAAAGAAGGAAAGTTTCGGGTAGCCAAAATTTATATACCCTTGCTGTTGCATTTGGATCATAAAAATCCATCATAACTATACTAAAAATTCATAAATTTCAATTTGGAAAGCTTTTCTCTGATACTTTTTATTAGATTATTAAATCTGCATATTCAGGTTATAAATTTTACAAAATTAAAATGTTGTTTAATTTTTTACAATTTTATTTATAATAATTGAAAAATATAAAAAAAAAATGTTTAATTTGTTTCCCAATTTTGTATATTTAATAATTTAAGACTTTAATGGCAAAACGAAATATATATGACTTTTTGAAATCACTGGCCTTTTGGGCGTTTTATGCCCTCAAGAAGGCCTGAAATATACACATTTTAAATGAATATTTTTTTTATGTTTAAATTTTTAAGGGAAAAACAAAGTTTAAAAAATCCATAACTAGGCCAAAAAAACATTAAATTCAATTTGGAAAACAGTTTTGAGCTAGTTTTTATTAGGTTTTTAAATCTGCTTACTGAGATTATAAATTTAAAAAAATTAATTTTCCTGTAAAAATTTGACAATTTTGACGATGTACCCCCTTATAAAATTTTGAAAAAATGTAGTAATTTTTTTTTTTCTTTCAAACACGGCCTAATCGATTCAGCTTTTGATGCTGATCAAGAATATATATGGTTTATAGGGCCGGAAATGACTAATTCACTTCACAGTTAGAAAATTTACATTGCTAATATATTTTTACTGTCAACTTTACACGAGATGTTAAACCTGGATTGTGGTGAATTTGTAGGAGGTAGATGTCTGCGCTAACTGAGATCTGTGTAAAATTGCGTGTAAAATGGGTGTAGAAATGGGTATTCAAGTTTAAGACAAAAATAATTGTCTGAGTTTATAATTAATAAAATTATATGCCAGCCATCCCGACTTCTTACCAAAGATTTATCATCGAAATTCCCATAACGTCACCATACCATATTTATTTTTAGGAAAAATAATTGGTTTTTGGCAGTTTATGAGGTCGAAATAGCCTACAACATTTTATTGCATGCAAAAATAATATAAATCAAAATAACAAAAATAATTTTAATTAACGTCATATTAAATAATTTTTAAATATTAAAGAGAATCTTATATTGTTCATATAATACTGATTTAAATTATATTATAGACTCTAGCTTTGGTTCATCGGTGGGCCAGCTTTTTGCTATAGATTCACGCCCTCTTCCTCGAGATTTCTTCATGTGGAACCCAGATCACAGCTGAAATATAATGAAAAAAGTAGTACTAATGAGGAAAACATTTCTCAAAAATCCCCATAACACCAGGATAGAACACTTATTACCTTAGATTACCCGTTATACCAACTGTTAGGCTGCCCGGAGTGGCCTCATCGGCCAGCAGGCAGTACATCATCAGAAGGATGCAAAGGATGCCAAAGGCAAACCAAGCCATAACGGGGATACGGAAGGCATCGAGTGACCAAAAGGGTTCAGGACCCTGAACTGGCTGGCAGCCCTTCTTAAACTGAAATTTATACGTTAACTTTGGCACACAATTGCGGAGGGAAAGCCCGTGAAAAATTAGTAGAAAAAAGCTGAAAGCCATAGGTATCCATAAGATACTTAGGAAGCTTGCCAGGCAAATTGCAGAAGCATTAGATTCCGATTCCTTCCTTACCAGAAGCAGACCTCTGTTAATATTTTAAAGAAATTAAATATTTAGAATGTCAGCCGAATGATTGCCTGTGATGAGTGTTTATATCTTAAGCTATAAAGCCTGGAAAATAATATTTCATTAGCTTAAAGCCCCAAGGACATACACAACGCCCAGCAGATATTTTCTTAATTCTTTTTTATTACACATAGTCATAATACAATTCGTGGGTGCTCAACAGTAGTGTTCAACGGTACGGGAAATCCAGCGATTTTCCCCTGGGTATATATATACTGTGCTTTCGAGTTTTCAAATACAGTTTTTCCTTTGATTTTTGTGTAATGATGTTGTGTGTTTGTGGGATTGTGTGACTTGTGTGCGTATAATTTAGCTTAAAATTACTCAAATACAATATCATATTTTATATTGCATATTTCAATTAGATTTTTTAATTACAACTAAAACAAGACCTTTGCGTTTTTTTTATTTTTTAACAAATAAAAATGTGACAATATTCTCTAAGAGAAACCTTTCGGAAGCGAGAATTCGATGTGTGTCCCTGTCAGGATGGAAAGCGAAGATGTGATGCGGATGGAAAGCGGGTTTTTTTCGTGTTGTGCGGACATTTACATTTACAAATATTTTATATATTAAGGGATTTTCTGGGACACACTGCCTAGAAGTCGTACGAGTTGGCCTCATCGTCGCCCTTGCGTACCTTGAAGATGAATCGATAGAGGATTCCGGCAATCAGACCACCGGCAATGGGTCCCACCCAGTATACCCAGTGATCGGCCCACATGCCCTGGACCACGGCCGGACCAAAGGATCGAGCGGGATTCATGCTGGCACCGCTCAGTTTGATCTGTAAAAGAAATATAGAACATTACTCTGTGATCTTAGGGGATTCAATCCAAAGCAAGGAAAACCTACCGCACACAGGTGTCCAGCGGTAATGGATAATCCCACAGCCAGTGGCGCCGATCCCTTGATATCCAAACGAGCCGAATCGGACACAGCCTTCACCACAAACACCAGAATGAAGGTGATCAGAGCCTCGATCAGCACCGCCTGGCCAGCATCCAGGGCGGGATCAAAGCTGGAGACACCCAGACCAGCCCCTGCCACTCCATTCAGAGCCACCTTGATCACAGCCGCTCCAGCAATGGCGCCCACGCACTGCACGATGATGTAGAAGGCCGCCTTCAGGATGCTGATCTCGCCGACGATCAGGAAGCCCAGGGTTACGGCCGGGTTGATGTGGCAGCCACTCAGGTGACCCAGTCCCTGGAAAACGGTGTTAGAAGATGTATTTAATAGAGATTATATTTTAAATTATTTTATTTTCTAGGCAAATTTAAACAATTTATGTTTTTTCTTAAAGATTTTGTATAAAAATGAGAAGTAAACATTTAAGGCATTTGAAGATAAATACCAAAGCTCAGGAGTTTAATTTCTTAATTAATTTCCTTAAAACCTCCATTAATTAACACCTTTAAACAATTGCTCAATATCGCTCTCAAAACTGCTAAATAACCGCCTTAATTTATAATAAATTGACTTGACATTTTTCAAGCTGCGTAAATTTCTAAATGATTCTAATTCGTAAAGCAAATTAATTTGTGTCAGATCCCTAATTAACACAAACAAAATGGGGCAAATTTCTGGCTCTACCAAATGCTCCAATAAATGTTAACAAAAAAACGGGTTCCAAGATGACTTTAAGGTTTAAACTGAGGCAGTGTTCTGTTTACATAAAAACAACTTATTGATAGATCTTAAAATTTTGTTATACTTTTAAAGTTAAAGTTGAATTTAAATTTGAAGATCGAAAGGTAATAGCTTAGCTTTTCAAATGTCAAGTTGACACAACTTAACATCTTCAACATCTCCATTTAATTTTTTGCCCTTTGGCAGCTGCTTTTTTTTTTTAATCGAATTTTCTTGGGTTTTTTTTTGTAGTTTCTTAGTTTCTCATTTTCCGATTGTTTGATTTTCCGAATTCAAGATTGCACCATCGCTTACATGGACGGATACAAGCAATTTGTCAGGGCTGAGATGCACTCGAGTGCATTTATTGTCTGGTCTCTAAAGCGGCGTTCGGGTCGAGTTGGCTTGAAAGTAAAAGTGGATTTCGCTGGAGAACCGCTGAGTCACTCGGCCCGAGAGGAGACCTCTTGGGTTTACTGCCAGCAAATTGCCAATCGGATTGCTTTTGGATCGCAGATCAAGTATTATGAATGAAGCCGCAAAACGCAAAACGCGAAACGCACTGCTCAAGGTCGATGTGCAGGCTTCTATGTTTGATATCTCTCCATTTTTTTTTTTGTGATACGAATTCGATTTCGATATGGTTTTCCAGCATGGCCAATGTCGTGCGTCGCATAGCGTCTGTGTTGGCCGCTAATTACAAATGCCGCCAAGAGCAAGATCGAGTCGGGTTTTGAGCACTCGCGTAAATAAACAACAAAAATCCAACTCGAACTCAAACTCGAACGACTTCTTGACATTTTGGTTATGCTCATGCGTGCATTGCAATTTTATTTTCGTTTATTTTTGTTTTTTTCTTATTTTTTTTTTTTTCTATTAAGTTGCCGCTGACCTAATCACAGCCATCTGATCTGGGTTTTGGCCTGGCTATAGGCCTATCGCATTGTTCTCAGCTCTCAATAGCTCATACCCCCGGCGAACAGTCGTGAAATTAATCAAATTTATTGTTGTCGAGACCCGAAAGCCTATAATTAAATTTAATATATGCATCCAAAAGCAATCGCGATCAACGGCCTGGGCCCCGGACCCCACGACGAGTGCGTGTGAAATTTGAAGTCGAAAAATGACTTGGACCAGTGAGTCATCGATTAAATATGACTAGTGTTTGAGTTGGATTTAACTAAGGTTTTATGCGAGATTTTTAAAAGATTTTTTTAAATGGGTTTTCTACGATTTTTCTATGGCCTTTGCGGTTCTCAAAATGGTTTAGATATAGGATTAAATTAAAAAGAAATATAATTTGAAATCAAAAAGGATTCCCTAGAAGAGGATTCCTTAGAAGTCTCTCCATTTTCAGAAATGAATTTCTTTAACAAAAATTTAATCTAAATGTGTAATATTTTCCCCAAATATCGGCATACCTCGTGTGAATTTCTGTGGAAAGAGGTATCCATCTGAGAGTATCCCTGATAAGGCTAGAAATACGCCCTATAAGACAATCTTGCAGCGTAAGATTTTCTGCTTTGAGTAAATTTAAAATCATTGACTGCGATACTGCCAAATGTGTGCTTCAGTCTTACTCCGAAACTCGAGCAGAAAAGTATTTAAAATTCCAAAGATGCGCTGCTTAATTGTTTTTGGCATATTAACTATATACCTAGGAAAAGCCCGCTCTGCAGGCTGTGTGGTGAGTATTTCTACTTATTAATTAATTAAATAAACAATAATAATAATATATTTCAAGGGCGATGAGTGCCAATCGGAGTGTGCCGCCTACTGCTTTGGCGTGCTGAGTCCCTGCATGTCCAGCCTGGCCATTCTGCAGAAGCGCACCGAGGCCTGTGAAGCAGCTGTGACCATAGCCAGGATAGCCCTCACGGACAAGAGATTGGAAACCTTTGGAACTCCTTTAATTACCGATCAGGATAGGGAAAATAGATCACACTTACTGCTGCCAGCAAACCTCACCAAAACCCCTGAAAATTTCACCCAACTCGGCACTAAGTATTACTATATCGAAAAGGAAGTAAAGCTAAACTGGCAGGAGGCTTTGGGTAAATGCCACCGGATGGGTGGGCACCTGGCCAGTCCCCAGAGCCAGGAGGAGCTGGACGCCTTCAACAATCAACTAAGTGGCCTGCATCGCTACTGGATCGATGTGACCAATCAGTTCAAGGAGGACGAGTATGTGTCCTTCACCACAGCATCCGCAGCGAAATTCCTGCGCTGGGCGGATGGAGAACCCACCAAGGATGGCAAGTGTGTGGATATTCGTACATACAATGGCAAGACCACCATGAACGATAATGCCTGCTCGGTTAATTTGTTTTTCATATGCGAAAAGTCTGCTGATTTATAGAAGCTTTGATTTTTAAAAATTAAATTTAAAGCCTTATTTTGTGGTTTTTAAAATAAGGAATTTTAGAAATATATGTTAGTAGATCTAGGAGATTTATTCGAATTTAAATCTTAAGCTTAGCATCTCAACGGAAATTGTGGAAATTGACTCTAAAACCTTATTTTCTGATATTTAAAATTTGTGATTTTGGAATTCCTTAGATCTTTGGGATTTATTTAAGTTAAATCTATGGCAAAGTATCGAAATTTAAACGAAAATTGAGTATTATATATGTTAATATTAAAAACTGTGTAAGGAACATGATTGTTATTAACAAAATAAACTGTTCTACGGGTAAAGAATCTATAAAATGTTTAAAAGAAACTAAAACAAAATGTAACAGAATTTAATATATTAATTTTATAGGTATTAAATGTCATAGAGCTTTAATATTATTTTTACATTAAAATTTCAGCTTAACAAGGCTTGAGAAAATTCTCAAAATTTTGGAGAACTGCAAGTTAAAAATCCATTATAGAATTCCTTATCAAAATCCACAATCTAAGCTCGATCGAGCATTATTTCGTGTCAGCAATCGGCGCACTCTCAAGGTTTTCCAATGGCTACGGAAAGTCTGCCAAAGCCTGGTGTCTCCTCGCTGTCTCTTCCACCAATCGAGTTGTAAGTATACACACATAAATCTATATATATATACATATATATGTGTATATTTATATAGTAAAAACAGATATATATCGAGATCGATTGGCTTACGCATGTGCAGCAGCCGCAGCTCGACATTTACGCTTAAATCATATTCTATGGCTTTTCAGCTGAAAATCGAATGTTAACTTGTTTGTTTCGTTCTGCTTTTCAGCAACATTTTGGCGATTGTTGTTGGTTTTTGCTTCCATTTGATTTCTTTTTGTTGTATTTTCTGTTTGGCTTGTTTGCTGATTCAATTCAAGTTCGCATCGGGCCAAAGCCAAAGTCGAAGTCGAAGCTGCAGTTGAAGTTTGTTCAACCAACTTGACTCTCGATTGCGATCGCGAGAATTGAAAACGAAAACGTGAATGCTGCACGCACTGAGTTTTCTTGTTTTTCTTTTTTTCTCGATTTGTTTTCTCGATTTTTGATTTAAAGCCGCCTGCGTAATCAAAAAAGGCTTTAACTATGGACTAAAGGTGCAGATTTTGGCGATTACCTATTTTTTCTGTAGAATTTGAGCCCTTAATAAATTATATTCCATGCTTTAGATATCAGGGATCTATATTTCTTCTATTTTATTTTACCTTTTTCTACTTTATTCAAACTCTTTAGTAATTTTTTTGCACAAGCCCCCTCCAACATATTTTATTTCTCCTCACAAATAACAAAGACAAGCCTTCAACTTGATTATTTTGCGATGCCAATCTCCCAGCTTGACATCTCTTGAAGCCCCCACATAAAACTGAAAGTTGCGCTACGATCGTTTAATTCAAATTTTTCCAAGCACGTCTTATTGTTGTTTTGCCATTTTCCCTCCACAATTTGTTTTTTCCCCTTTCTTCTTTAGTTGCATTAAATTTCATTTTTATTTTATAAACATTAGCATTTTCTTAGATTTGCTTCCTTGAAAGCGAAACGATTTGTGATATGCGAACTGCATATAAATGTGGATCTGCCGGCGATTTAGCATTTGAAGTGCCGATCTCCAGGAATGCGATAGCCCTAAGGGGGATTACAGTCACATATCATATTTCTTGACTTGTTTCTTGACTTGTTTCTTGACTTATTTCTTGACTTATTTCTTGACTTATTTCTTTACCTATTTCCTATAGCTTTTGCTTAACTTTTCGTTGAGAATATGTCATTTTTTCACTTGGCAATTGGCACGTTTTCCAATTTGACGCCACGCGTTGTGCTCCATTGAACAGTTATAGCTTGCTATATGTATAACATATATTTACATATATATATATTTCTACATATATAGCAATATATGACGATGACGAATGCCACAATTGGTCATTGTCGTCACACTTGCTGACGAAAAGAAAATTAGCAATGCAAAGCCGAGTTAATCGCAAGCTCGAGCGCTACCAATCAATCGCGTTTGGAAAACTTACAAGCCCGCCAGAAAAGCTGGAAAATGTTGCCACGAGTTGCAGTCATGTGACTGCATCTCTTACAGCTTGCATCTTGCAGCTTGCATCTTGGGTTTTTTTTTTGCAATCAACGGGCAACTAATTTGCCACTAATGGCCCAAAATGTTGCAAGTGTTTTCTGCGCGAGCCGGGAAATTGCCCAGGCAAGGCGTCGCGTGGCAATTTTGCTACTTGATTTCATTAGGGAAATTATTCACGCTTTCAATGTGATTATTAGATTGTGTTTTATAAATTGTTGTTATATAATAAAATATATAAGATATAATAGATCATAAGAAGAGTGATTTGTTGGAAGTTACTCATACGACTAGTGGGACAGTTAATACTTTATTTTATTTTATTTTATTTTATTTATAATTATGTCTTTAATACTTGAGTATAATTATTTTTAGGATATTTTATAAATATATTTAAGGAGTTTATGGAAAAAAAGTACAATAATAGGCCTCTCTTTTAGCTATTTACCTTTTGAGACCCTTAATAACATTTACAAACTAACCCTCTCTGTCAAACTCGAAGCTAAACTTAGAAAAATGTTATCAACCTCCTTCGAAAGGCATCTAAAAATAGCCTACAATCTCATATAGTTGAATCGTAGAAGCCTTTTCATGTTTTTTGATGGATTCGGGGCTGCGTTGAGCTTGACTTTTGTGGGCCTATAAATCGAATGCCATAATCACAGATCTCCGAACTCAGATCGCTTTAAATGCTGAGGCCTGAGACAGCTCTCGTCAGAATGTATATACTATATATACTATATAGCAAGCCGAGCCAAGTCAGCATAACGTAATTAAACGCATAATAATCTAATTGCATATTTTGCGTGTTGATTAATGTTAATTGCCAGCGCAGACGCTTTTGCTGCGAGCGAGCATTTATTATTCGCACTGCCAGTGCGTTTGTAAATCTGTCAATTTTCTAAATTACTCGCACACCCGTAAACACTGCAGCACACACTCCAAGCACACACCAGAGCACACACTCCAAGCACACACTCCGAGCACACACTGCAGCACACACTCTAAGCACACACTCTTGCCAGGCAGTCGCACTGCATTCGTTTGCCAATTTTATTGCCATTGCTGCCCGACGCAATGTTGTCGCTTTTAAATGCCAATGTCTTTTGGCCAAAAATGCGTTTGTGCCTGTGCTTTGTGCATTTTGCTTTTCTGCTTGTGCTTGTACTTGTACTCGTATTTGAACTGGTGCTAGTGCGTTTTGTGAATGAGCCGAAAGTGTAACGCGGCGGTGGTGGCAGCGGCGTGTCCTTGAAAATGCTTGCCGCCGATCAATGCACGCACCGCGCTTTTTCGCTTTTTTGATTTGTTGGATTTTTTTTTGCTTTTTTTATGCTTGAGTTTTAAGTCAGAAATCTCAAATCTACGGCTCAGATCGCTGATCTTAGTTCTGAAATCTCTAGCCTGATGCATTCTCTTTGGGGCGTTGCTTTAATGTGAACCCAAGTGAGCAGGAATTATAAAACAAACAAAATCAAAAAGAAAAAACAATTAAGCAGCATAACATAAGATTTGTGTGTTTTATCCCTTACATAAATATAATATATAAATCCAAAGTTAAAATCCCATTCTTCCCTATGGTTTGTTGTGTGTAAAAATCACGCATACGCCATGTGTAAGCTTTTTGTAAGAGATTTTTCCATATAAATAATTTGCTATGTAAATATTGTTGTATGTAAATATTTTTGTATGTACATATGTTTTTTGGTTTGTTTGTAATATATTTTACGCTATTTTTTTTTTAAATATTATTTAAGTTAAATGTTTATCCTTCTCTTCCCAATCATTTTTTGTATAAAACTGTTCATTCTCAACACAAAATCATAACATATATTTTTAGAGAACCTCACTCTTACTCTGGTCCACTCTAACCTAGAACCAAAGTGCGTCTAGCCTTACCTGGGCAATGGTGGCCACCGTTAAGCCAAAGGTGAATGCGATTTGTGGTACACTTCCGCTGATCGTGCTGCCAACGCCGACGAAGACCAAGAAAAATGTGCCCACCAGTTCGCCGAGCAGCATGCGCCAGATTTTCTTGTTCTCGGTTATGTCGGCAACGCCAACGAATTTCGACATTTCTGCAAATGCAAAAGAAAATCACAAAAAACGAACAGCATTAGTAATAGGTAGTAACAAAAAGCTAGCACAGAAATTGGCATCAAATCATAATTAATTATTACTTTTTGTCAGCTTATTGTCATATTTATTCACTGAGCTTGAAAACGGAAAAACTATGAAAAATAAATCAGCAGAACTTTTACTATTTTTCTGCCATATTTTGTGCACAGTTTTTTTTAATAGAGACATGACTTTAACTCAGTTTTTACAAGGTGACGCAGAATAAAGTAGGGTAATTTACGTCATGTCATTATAGACTATTAAAGAAACACCCTGGAAAATTATACTTTTTACGTCAACACAGTTAACAGGAATTTCTTATTAAACACTTATTGAAATAACATTTTTGAAATATTTACAAGACTCTGTTTCCACTTGTTTATTGTTTAAAAAAAATTTGCCCTTTGCCTGGTCTGTTCAAACAATTTGCACAGTTTGATTAATTAATTTGTTTAATAGCACTTTGGTGTTTACTTCCTGACAGAAGCCTTCCATTTGTCATTATCGCTCGTGCCGCCAGTCTTGCTTGAGTGCTAATGAGTGGGTGGTGTTAATTAATTTGTCTTAACAAATATTTGCTAAAAAACAGCAAAGCCCAAGCTCTGGTTGCATTGCCTTAAACAGAAAAATACTATTAATAAGTGTGATGAAACTGCCTTTTAATTGCCTCAAAAACCTTATCGGAGAGAGGGAGAGTTAAGAAGACCTCGTTACCTAAGCCGCGTTTAAATAGGGTTTATTTAATCGCTGTCACTTGACCAGAAAAATAATATACGATAAACACTTGACGCCTCTTTTTCCGCTGATAAGTGTGAGTTGTTATCGCTCCAAGTTCGCACACTTGGCTCACTTAATATGGCAATTATCTTGTGACTTAGATAATAAAAATAAGACAGGAGGTGAAAAAAGTAGGAGGTAAGCCCCATAAAAGTAATGGTTACAGGCTACTGGCAACAGTTCAACAATAACTACTGTAAATTCAGTTAAAAAACTGATTTGAATTCAGGCGGAGTGATGCAGAGTGAAAATATCAAATGATAGAGATGTATTCCCTGAGCTGAATGCACCAATGAGAGTCCCATGAAAGTCATAAATTACTTGGAACTGTCACTAACTTGTGATTTGGAATTCCTTTCCAAATTGGCGTCACTTTTTATCACAAAAAGTTTACACCAACGAGTCCGATAAGGCCATAAATGTATTTCCAACTCAAAAGTGAGAATTTGTAGTCAGACGAACCAGAAAATCTGATAAAGAAAATATCCCCCGTCTCGATAGAAATACTTTGAGCCCCGGAAATGGCCATTAATGAAAATTCAAAGCATTAGCTAGCGATATACGAGTCAGAGTAGTATAGTTTCCACTTGACTCGAAGCTCCCACGCATTCTATACCGTCTAGAATCGTAAATAAAATTGGCTAATGAAACCAGATCGACCTGTTGACAAGAATCGCAATTGGCCAGAACTCAATTAGCATAAGTTGTACGAAATTTATGGTTTATTTGCCATGAACATTTGTTTAATTCATTCGGTGTTCTCTTTAAATGCAAATTTGCTTAGCGATTTTAGGTTTTTTTTTCAAACAAAACAACAAAATGAAAACAAATGTAAATGGAAATCAATTAAAGATAACGAAATGTCAAGCATAATTACACGATTATTGTAAACGAAATTATTGACAATCCATCAATGCGCAGCAAAAGAAAAATTAATAACTTCATCTGCCTGGTTGATTGCCATATTAATCACAATCCGCATTTGAATTGAAAAGCCGAGATTCAAGTTCAATGGAACCTCTGGGGAATGGATCATTTATTAATCATTTGCTTTGACTTTCAGTTAAGGCTTTCAGCCGTCAAATGCTCATGACTTGGTGAGTGTTTTTTCAAGTAAATTAGCTTTAAGTTGCAGTTAGTTTTTTAGTTTTAAAGGGTACTTGGGTTTGGGTAATCACTCACAAACAGTTCTAATAACTAACGAGCTTTATATCTTTTTAGGAAGCCAGCTAGCTACCCATAAAGATAAGGTAGTAAGTACCCTCTGCTACCTAAAAATAAAACTTATCTCGTTTAAAATTTATCTTTCCGTTTTTAATCTAAATTACCCCGATTTGTTTTGTGGCTTCAACAGTCTTAGCCTTCTCTGCTCTCTTGTCACATCCTTGGAACTCGGCTAAGGCTAAATCTTGATATGCCTATGGGTTTGCCATTGAAATTGGACTGAAGAAAATATGAAGCCCAATAAGTTATTGTGGCCATTAAAAAATGAAATTAACAAAAAGAAGAAATCATAATAACAACAATTACACACAATAGTCATCAATTGGAAGGTGAGGGCGTGACGACGCCGAGGCTTTTGACTGGATTTTGTATATATGAGTTTTTAGCAAAAATAAAAATCAAATAAACACACAGAAAAACAATCCATCAGCAAGGCCGCAAGCAGGCGAGATACATTTGCGAGATGAAGATTTATCTGTGTTAATTTCGCCTTTTAATTTGTTCATAATGAATTGTAATTAATTTAATTAGAGGCTGAACCTATATAGTATGGCATTTTTTAAATAAATTCTCAGTTATTTCATTAGCTCAGTCTAAGGTGTGTTCTGATTCAATTCTAGAACTACAATAAATAGGTAACCATCCATCAGTTCCCCGCGCCGGCATATCAATCATTACGCGACACTGTCATTGCCAATGCCATCGACATGAAATTAATTAGTGGAGCTACATAACTGGTGCCTCGCTATCGCAGAACATAAAAAACAGAACAAGTACTCGCGACACACTCTTCTTCCATTTAACATTTAATTTCTTTGGAATCGAGAAATTCCTGGCGTATGCGTAATAATATTTATCGGTTGCAAATTATAGCAATGTTAAAGTTCGTTCTGACCCACATACCAAGAAGTACCTGCTTTTTTATAGCAACCTGTAGCTGTACCTGTACCTGACACTTGCTTTTGATGGCTTTGTCCCGCATTTTGATTTTTATTATAATTTTTTTGCAGCGCCAAGCGGAAATTTAAAATTCAAAGCAGGTAAAAAAGATTGGCTCCGTTTCTGAGCTTGCCTCCACACTCTTTGCTCTTTTCCTTTCTTTCTCTTTGGAGGCTTCCGTGTTTGAAAAAAGAAACAAGAAACAATAGAGCCACAATGTGCAAAAGGAAAATAAAAACAATTTTTTATTACTCGTGCTCGCAGAGATTGAAATCTTCCCGGCGGCGAAGTTTCAAGTGGTTTAGATACCCTTTCAAAGAGTTTTAAAGATTTTGAAATACATTTGTTAGCATTTGAAATAAGGAAAATTATACCTGTTGAAATAATTTACCTATAAATCCATGAATATTTAGTTGTAAGTTAATAGAACTTTAAAAATGTATATATTCTTACAAACAACAAAATAATGTTAGGGTATACACAAGTCCTCATCCGTAGAGGACACACCCATTTCACTTCAAATGTCAAGGTCGCTGCATGCACTCCACCCACGACGCTTGGCTATTGCACAAGAAATCTTAGCACTTTCGCTATCGCGATAACCAGGCCCTATAAATCACGATCCTCGTGGGAAACATTCCTTGAACCAGAACCAGAACCGCGCCTCAAGTGGCACTCAATCCGTGTAATACCCAACTATGTAGTATTTCGCAATGCAGGCGATAGCATCTCATTCACTTTCGATTTATGGCCATTGCCTGGCCGACTGACCGATAAGATACAAATACTTAACTTTACTCCTAGAAATAGAAAACTAAATGGTGAGTGAGTCAGGTGAGGTGACTGACAGCTCCCAGATAGTAGCCGGAGTTTGGATCCCCCCGATCCATGTACGGTCCGAGAGTACATTTGCATTAATGGAGGGGCGTTTGAATTGCCGTGTTATTAGCCAGCAAATCCCCGACATTGAGACCTAGGTCGGGACTAGGCCAAATATAGTAATCCACATTGTGGGGTTCCGTATAGAGGAATCTATGCCAAGTTGGCTCTGTTCTGGACTGTGTTAAATGCATTTCGCTGCAGTTGCCATAAACAGAATGTGGCCGCGGATGTCCGCTCGACATGGTCTTCTACTTGTTCTGGCTGTGGTAATTGCGGCTCACATCCTGCCAGGAACTCTAAGAAATTTCCAAAGGCACTCTCTTAATAAATTTGAAGCATATACATTTGTATATGAATATTTCTTCAAGTGCTTCTGCTGTCCAACCTTGGCCGTAACTGAAATCAAGGTGCGGATTGTGCTGGAGGCGCACGTGCGGAAGTCGGACTAAAGGCCAAGTCAAAGGCTTGGCTCTGTGAGAGCCACTCCCTAGGTCCTGGCACCCTTTCCCCTCTGGCTTATGGTTATGCTGATTGGTGGAACCTATGACTTATCTGCGTATTATTAGAACATGAGCAATGTCATCGCCTTTTCTCACCTCGTTCCTGGTTTACAGGCATTTTTCCTCCGAGCTCATTAATTCGGCTCAGTCACGCAATTTTGGCATAAGTTCCCCTAATTTATGTCTGTTTTGGCTCATATATGTTTTTTAATCATCGAAAGGAAAGGAAAGTTTGAGCAAGCTGACAGAATGGATTTATGAAAATAAAGATGATGCCCTTTGATGGGTTTTAAGGTGGCTCAGGAAAGCAGTTTTACACGTGGGTAATTATTAAAGACATAAAAAGGGAAGGGAAAGGGTTAGAAAATAGATATAAGCAAAGCTTAAACTATAATATTTTATATTCCCTTCAAATAGAAAAAATTAAAACTCTTTATATAGTTTTTATTATATATTTCCTGCTTATTGATCACACTCTGCAACTAAAACTTGACATCATGATATTTGTTTTGAGATTTACTTTGTCACGCAACAAGCCCCAAAAAAAGGCATATATACATACTCCAGAACAAAGAACTGGCTTAACTTTACCGTTAACCATAAAGTTTGGAAGTACAAAGGAGCTGCCCAGGTGAGTTTGTAAATTTACCTTAAGTTATTTAAGGTATTTTCGTGCATATGCAAATCACGCTCTTACAATGCCACAACAGGAGCATTAATTTGATCTTAAAAGGGAAAGAAAAAAATAAAATCACGTTGTGTAAGTGCAATAACAAAAGGTTCTCTCCCATTTCCACAGCAATTAATCAATTTAAGCGGTTTATTAATTTCGGCTTTGGCTTTGGGTGATGATTTTATTAATAATAATAGCGGCCAGCAGCCGAAGATCGAAACCCGTTTCGCTGCCCATTAAAATCGTTATAAATTAATTAGTCACCTGTCCGGGGCTTGTCTTTAGGCTTTGGGATTGGGCCTTTGGGTAAGGTTATGGGCAGGTACTATTTAGTTCCAGGTACATTTTGTTATTATCTTTATGGGCGCGCAAATTTATGTAGCCTTAACTTGTTTATAATGTCCCATAAATCAGGCGCGATTTATTGGGGTTTGTGGTTTATGACTAACTTGGGTGTTTATCGATTAATTGCGATTATTTGAGATTAAGTTTGATAGGGAAAATTAAGGATATATTTTCGGGGAGATTTTTAGGGAGAGTAATTGTACCACTTAGCGCCTGACATGGTTTCTTACAAGACCTTTTTTTGGTTCAATAAACTCAAAATGTATGATAAAATTGTATTAAAAGTAATTAAAATTTTTTAATTAGAAAAAAGTTATTTATAAGAAGAGTAAATTCCGATCTTTGACCATTTTTAAAAAGTAAGTTTTGGCTTTTAAAAATTCTGTATATTAAGTTTATTTAGTTAAGTAAGATATAAAACTAAGTAATTTAAATAAACAAAAAATTCTTCAGGGTTTTATATATTTTAAAACCACATTTTTGAACCTAAAAATTCTATAAAAATAGGGTACTTGAAGTACGGGATAAATTAACCATTTTTAAGACTCACTTAAGTTGTCCAAAGTTCTAAAAAAATCAATCAAATTATATAACCAAATTCTTCCCACATTTTCCCAAGTTTTAATTACAGAAATATGCCTTAAATTGTTTACATTTTCGCTCCAATCAAAATCATTAATCATCTGAATATCTGAGCACTTAAACTATTGTCTCTCCCCCAAATCAGTTTCATTTTGCATTTAATTCCACGTTACGCGAATCTTAAAAAACTTTCCATGGGAATAAATGCGCATCTTCGCTACTGTAGATCTCGGAGGAGGCAGCTTATTAACTTAATTATAAGCTATCCGATTAACAAACAAGTTGGTCTGCCATTGAGAACCGAGAAGCCGCACTAACTGTGCCAAATGTCGCAATGTTCTAGCCAAGTCCAGAACATTTCCTGGCTCTAAGTGTTTTCTGGCTACTGTGTGTGTTTGCCTGAACAATTTCACCGTGATGTCATGTCAACTCGGCTCACGATTATTACTGTAATTTTATATCTGCGAATCCCGGTCCATAAAGAACAGCAACTAGCGTCAGTCTAGAGTTTCTATATAGGAAAATATATATGTATACTCGTATGTATATAGCGACAATGGCCAAAAGATGACAACGCATTGAATTATGAGGCGGCCAAGACATTAAGTGGAAAGAGAGATGAAATTAGCAACACGTTTGTACTATAATTTGCAGAGTTTCAGGAAGAATTTCTCACGCAGCTACCAAGAAGGTATTTCTATCAAACGTAGATATATGTATTTTTATGCCCGCCATTAGCCCTGGAAAATTGTTTAATATTCAAATCAAATATTGAACCTGGTCTTTAAACACTTGATCAAATAGTAGGCACCCCGAGGCGTTGACATTAATTAGCTGAAACCGAGAATTTTCGATAATGGAGCACAACGCTGGGTAAATATTTTCGCCATTATCAGTTTGGATAGCGCAGAAAATGACGCCAGAGTTTTCGGTTGAAATTATTGCCGGGAATAAACAAAGCCACGCAATTAGGATTTTAATTAATTGCTTGAAGGAAATTACCTCTTTTCGGTTTGTTTTCGCTTATTTTAAGTTACTTTTCCCTGCTATTCCCCAGTCTCATTTCGATCCGGCGCGGCGCAGTTCATTCACTTTATTGCTTTCGAGCAGAGTCACAGAGTCACCTCCATCACCATCACCATCATCATCATCGTCGTTTAAATTGCTCGACTGTTGTAGTTTCCGCTGTTGTTTACCTATCGAAGTTTTCTCCAGATACCCCCAGCTCTAACTATATACTTTTCCCCCTCTTTCTGAGGCCTTTCTGTCATGCAAACTTTCAGTTATAGAAATCATCATCAGCCGCCACGGAAGCTAAATCAAAGCAACAAGAAATATCTATAGAAAAATAACTTGGGGCTAATTTACTGTTTCTGTCATGCTGCGCCCCCCAGAGAAATTATTGAAAAGCAATCATCTTGTTATCGTTATCGATAGGCGGGACTTCGAACAAAAATAAAGAAGATAAAAGATGATTTATCAAAAATATTCAAAATATCCAGCTATGGCTTATTAAAGATGATTAATTGTCCGAAGGTGATTAATTTTTTGGCCAAGATTTGACTTTGCATAGAAAGTGAAAACAAAGGCGGAGAAGTGAGATATTTAATTGCAGAGCAAAATGTTTAATAATTGAATTAAATTAATTAATAACAAGTAACAAAGTGTTTTAATATGTTTTTTAATTTGAATGGAAAAAGGGTTTAGAATTTGGAATTAAAAATATATTACTTGAATATTTCTTGATTTGCAAGTGATTTATTCTTAATTGTCTCTTTGGTAGCTTAAAATGTTTTAAATATTTTAAAAAATGTTATCCGTTTTGAATTAAAATGCTAGGAAATAATGTCTAGCATTTAGTTTATTTAAAAAAAAATGATCTAAACTTTTATCTAAAATTTTTTTAAATTAATAATTAAGTAAAAGTCGATAAATTTCTATAAACTTAGTTTTATTAATTTATTACACTTATTTGTAGTTAATAAATATTATTTTTTAGTAGTAGTATTAACCCTTTTCAATAAGAACAGCCTGTTTTGAAATATTATTGTGCTTAACTTTTTTTGAATAAATTAAAAACCATTGCTAGTCCATTTCTAGAATTCAAAGAATCAATTAACACCCATTGACAAATGCAGTCATTTAGTATTAATTAACTGCCTCATATTGATTTAATTAGAATCACTATTTCTCAGTAATATAAAAGGGAAATTCCCTTATTAAAATACATATTAAAATAAACTTTCGCAGAAAACCCCAGCCCAAGTACGGGCACCATTTCGCGCACTCTTTTCGCCCCCGTTAACGCGCAGTAATTAACCTTCGGACAGACAAGACGCACACGCATAGTTGGCATTCTCCGGTCTCTAAAAAAAATCTCCAATCACTCACCTGTTTTCTCGACCATTTTTGCTGTCTTCTGTGGGGTGTTTTTTGGGGTTTTATGCGGTTGCCACTCGAATTTAGCAAAATTTCGCAGAGCGTGGGGGTTTTTCAATCAAAACTCGGCGCGAGTGTGTTTTGCTTTCGTTTTCAAAGCGCGCTTTTTGTGGGATTTATATTTCGTTTTTGTTTTTCTTTTTTTTGTTTACCAGGTAAAAGTGAGCACTTGAATCGAAACCGAATTGTGCCAAATAGCTTTGTATAAATATAATAATTGTTAAGGTTAAGAGTCTTGAGGTTGCACAATTGCCCAGGCACAGAGTCTCGCTTGCTTTTCACTTATTTTCCACGCACACTCTCTCGTTTGGAAAGCGCAACAATAACTCGATTTAATTATTACTATTTTCCAATTAAATTGGATCCGAACTCTCGATTTCCTTTTCGAATTTTCAAACGGCGGTACGCTTTTCACTCGCTGCCGGGATTTTCGTAAGCTGTGCTACCACGTTCGCTGCTCGAGCGCAAATAAACGTTGCCAACGATGCCGCTGTAACTGATATACTCTCTGTCGCAGTCGCAGTCGCTGCCGAAGTCGACTGAGACGGAGACGGAGACGGAGACTGCGACTGCGGCAGAGGCAGACCTTATTTCTTCTTGTGGGGCTTGGCTTTCAGCTCTTTGTTCCACAGGATCTGGGCTAGGAATACACCTGTTCACCTGCTCACCTGCTTGCCTGCTCACCTACCTGTGTGCCGCCGATGACTTAATCGACTTGGAGGGGGTGTCACTCTGCACCGTGTGGCGCATATATAGTAAAAACATTTATTACGGCCCTCGCTCGGGTGTGGATAGAACGTTGCGAGTATGATTTTTTGATGGGTTTATTTTGCCAATTCCGAGTGCTTGCCTTGCCTCGTTGCAAGCGCAGAATTATGGCACATTAAATCCTGGCTGCAAAAAAACAGTTATTAGCCTGACCTTGGCCGCATTTATCTAGAGATCTACGGGGGGGTTGTCGTACAGTTTTTTATTTTTATTTTATTTTAATAGAGAATTGTATGAGGGTATATAAAGATTTGATCTAAATGCGTTCCAAAATTCTTAAAAAAACTAGGAGGAAAGCTTAATAAAAGGTTTAAGCTGCTTATATATAAATCAACAGTTAATATTTACTAATCTACAGTTACACGAAACAATATTAATACACATCAATACATTAAAAAAATAAATAAAGAACAAATTATGGAGAGTAAGACCTCTAATTTCTGTCATCTCTAATAAAAATGTCCACAACATTCCAAGAAAATATACACCAATTTGTGCTTGTTATCCTTAATTTGTATTTTCCTTAACTGTAAGTTCTTAGTTGTACATCTTACACCACTTTATATATTTTATTAAATACTTTATATACATTTTATATGTACATTGTACATATATCCAAAGTAGACAATAGGAAAAAATGTTTTAGAACAGCCAGAAACGTTAATAAAAATTGTAATAAGTCCCCCAAAAAATTCGTTCAATTCTAAAAAACACCTTGACTTTCTAGAAAAACAAAAATCAAGTCAAATCTAATCCTTTAAATAAACTTAAACCCCAAACGAGTAGTATCTTATCTCTATAAAATACCCCAAATATTTCAAGTGCCTCCACACATTTGCACTTAATCCTCCCCCTTAACCTTCCAAGCCCCCTCAATATCCACAGCAATTATCACCATTAATACAGCCAATTTAAAACCCATTTCTATTAAGCCGCAGAGATGTGCCAAAATACTTTTAATCTAATTGTTATTGACCAAGGGGAAAGTTCAAAGCCACTTTGGGCACTCTTTTGCACACAGCCTGAAAGGCCTGCCATTTTGGGCACTTGATATATGTACTATACACTATATATAAATACTATAGCAAGTGTGCGGTTTATAACACTCAAAAAGCAATAAACATTTTCGATTAATCTAATTGTGCCCGTCATGCAGAACCTCAGACATCATTATCGCCCTGCTGCTCAGATCTTATCACCTTAGCATAGTTTTTCGAGTTTCAACTTGAAACTTGGGGTAATCCACAAATGCTGCACGTGACTGGTTTAACACCCTATAAGCCAGGGAAATCCAAGGAAATCCAAGAAAATCCAAGAAAATCCATTACCCCTCAAAATACCACCCAGAAACTGTTTCATTTGCAGCTGCTTTTCCACTTTAAAACTCTGCTAATGGGTTATGCACGGCTGGGCCCTTATCAGTTTCACTTTTAAACAACTTTCCACGGCTTTAATGTGCCATATTGATTGCCATTTTTGCTTTATTTTTTTTTTTTTGCCTATGAATAGGGCCTTTACCTTGTCGTAGTTTATTTATATTTCTGGCGGGGAGCAACAGTTGCCTGAGTTATTGACAAAACAAGTGACAGCCAGAAATAAAAGGAGCGAGAGCCTCGGATTTGTTTTTGTGGCAGCAGCGTCTCATTATGAAAACAAGAGCCAGGGCTCAGACGGAATTACTTGCGAGTGTATAGAGTACTCGTATCTATGGGCATTGTGCCGACTTTGTTGCCTTAATGAGTAATTATTTTTAATGCCAGTTAACCATTAAAATGGCACGAACTCTGGCTAAATGGGCGAGATAATCATCGCAGATCCATTGAGGCTGGTCTCCGCCTTTGCCTTTTTCCTTCGGCAATTTACGCCCCTAAGCTTCCTCAGACAGAAATCTAATTAAAGTTGATCAGTATAGCAGATGGGATGTTTTGAAATCAATAATTATGAAATACCATCTTTTAGGTAGTTGGGAATATCATCGGGAATTATTCAGGCACATCAATTATATTATTAAATGAATTAGTTGATAGTAAGTGGAGAGGGAATACATTTTTAAATTCAAATAATTAGATACCAGGAAATGCATTTAAGTAAAAGTTGGAACTAATAAACCTATTTAGTTAATATTGAATTTTAGTGATTACATTTATTATTCGTTCAGTGCTTAGAGAGCGGTAAATAAATTAATTAAAAATTTATTTCCTTAGGGTACAAAATTATTACAGAAAAATGCAACCTTTGAAATCTTTTTATTATAGGAAAATTTAAATTAAATACATTTAGTAGGTCATGTAAATAAGTGTTGTCGTTATTTAAATATATTTGTATGGAGGGGAGGCGAATAATGAATAAGATAGGCTTACATAGGTCATTATAAAATTGATTGCAACTTCAGTTTATAAAATGTTGCATTTTAATACTCTATTTCCCACATAAAATCCTAGCAAAACCGGCTCTGTAATGTTAATATCTCTAAGTTAGAGGACTCTATCACTTCCCCTAGTGAAAGTTGGACGCCTTTCCGCTAAAACAAAGCCAGTAACTACAAACATATGTACGCAGTAATAAACCCCATAAAATTTGTTTAAACTCCAATACCGAAACCATGGCGGATGGTAGCAATTACCAAAACCAAATTGAATTGAATCTTTCATTTTGTTTCTTCAATTATCTGTTTTCTCTGCACTTGGATCTTGTGATGCTGCGAAAACAATTCGAAATAATAATAATAACAACTGTGAGCAAAGCACCAAAAAGTGACATTGAAACATTCGCAATTGTAACCCCCGGAGAAGAAGGGAAACATACATAAAAGAAAACATCGAGGGAAACGATAATAATCTCGAATAAAATATTATGCATGCTTATGTACCCAATGGGGGCGGCTAATAAACCGAATTGTAATTGTAATGAATTCGCCCGAATGAGTCGGTAGAAAATTAAATTCCCCAAAAATTGGTTCAATCAGGTGGCGAAAATAAAAATTAAGGAGCGTGCTGCGAGCTAGCGAGCAAGCCAAAAATCAAATTTGAAAAAAAACCAAAATAAAGGTCAATGTCGCAGCCCTCTACACTTTTTTCCTTTTGATTTTTACCCATGTGATTTGATGCTCTATCTCCGCCATTTGACACTTCATCAATCTTGGTTAGAGTGTGAGTCCGCGATGCGTGAGTGTCCGAGTCCCAAAGTCTCTCAATGGGCTATGCAAATTTTGTTCAGCCAGCGCTCTGATTATGGCTTGCTCAGTTATATTGCCGCAGACAGATGATGTATGATACGTGTACAGTACAGAGGGTACTCAGAGGTGATGGAAGGGAAGTTATAGAATTTTTAACTACCCAGACGAGCCATAGCAGCTAATGCTCTTAATTAATAAGTTAGCTTTTAGTTTATAACCAATTGTTAG
>JAEIHY010005988.1:0-11199 GCA_018904565.1 Drosophila tsacasi
ATGGGCGACAGTTGCTGCTGCTGCTGTTGCTGCTGCTGCTGGCCATGCTGCTGTCCGTGCTGCTGCTGCTGCTGGGCCGCCTGGGCCGCTGCCGCTGCCTGGAGCTGCTGGGCCGCCGCCTGGGCTGCCTGGGCCGCTGCCACCGCATTGGCGGCAGCCGCCGCCTTGCCCTGATTCACCACACACTTGCGCATGTGCTTCTCCAGCGTGGAGGGCACGCTGAAGGGCATGTCGCAGAACCGGCAGCGGTACACATCCTTGCCCGTCCGCCCGTGCGTCTTCATGTGCCGCGTCAGCTTGGAGCTCTGGGCGCAGGCGTAGGAGCACAGCTCGCACTTGTACGGCTTCTCGCCGGTGTGGCTGCGCCGGTGCACGGTGAGATTGGAGCAGTTCTTGAAGACCTTGCCGCAGAATTCGCAGGTATCGTTGCGCTGCCGGCTCTCCTTCTTCAGCAGCGGTCCCTGGATGAGGGAGTTGCCGGCGCCGCCGAGGCCCAGCGGCTTCAGCTTCAGGTTCTCGAAGAGCGCCGCCTCGTTGCGATGCAGGGCCTGGGACATGCCCCACCAGTCGCCGCCGTCCATCTTCATGCGCTTGCTCAGCTCGAAGGGATTGGGGAAGGGATTGAACAGGGGCACCTGCGAGGCGGCACCGCCGGCAGCGGCCGCGGCGGCAGCATCCTGCTGGAACATGTTGCAGTTCTTGGCGAACTCGTCGCGGAGTCTGAGCGCGGCAACGGGCAGGCCGTTCAGCTTGTCAGCGGCTCCACCTCCTCCGCCGCCGCTGCGATTGTTGTTGTCCGCGGCGGCGGCAGCGGCAGCGGCTGCAGCTGCTGCTGCTGCGGCGGCGGCCGCCTCCTTGCGCCCCGACTCCTGCAGGGCCTGCTTGTAGGCCTCACTGTACTGGGCGATGTTGGACAGGCCGAACTTGTCCATGAGCTCACCCACCAGCGAGGTGGCGCCCGAGCTGGTGGTCTTGGGACTCTGGCTCTTGCCGTCCAAGCGGTTGCTCACACTGAGGTCCTCCGCCTTGTAGTCCATGTCCTCGCACTCGTCCAGCTCGTCCTCGTCCTCCTCCTCGCCATCGAGGTCGCCGTCGGGATCATTGTCCGGATCATTGTCGCCCATCTCCTCCTCGGACTCATCCGGCATGGGATCCTCGTCGTTGTCCGCCTCGTTGGTCTCCAGCGAGTCGGCGCCGTCGTTGCTGCCGTCGTCCTGCTCGTCGGCAGGACTGCGGTGCACTCGCATGTGCTTCATCAGCTTCTGGATGTGCGAGCACTCGAAGTCGCAGGCGGTGCACTTGTAGGGCTTCTCGCCGGTGTGCGTCCGCTGGTGGATGATCAGGTTGTTCTCGAAGCGGAACTTCTTGTCGCAGTAGTCGCAGGCGAAGCAGTGCTCCGGCTGGAGGAGCGTCTGCTCCTGGCTCGTCTTCGAGGGTGGGGTGCTGGCGGAGCGTGGAGTGCTGGCCAGGATGAGGCCGCCCCCGTTTTCCGCTGCTCCCGCCATCTTCTCTGGCGGTGTGAGGGAGTGCGGCCGGGTGGGCTGGCCCACCACCAAAGGCTGCTGTTGCTGCTGCTGCTGCTGGGCTCCTGCGGCAGCTGGCGAGGGGCTCGCAAAGTGCGGCGATTGCTTCTGTCGGGGACTCGGCGAGCTCGAGTTAACAGTGCTGCCAGCTCCAGGGCTTGTTGTGCCCGCAAGCTGACGCAATCGCTGCGAGTAAAAATCCATCTGCTGCGGTTCCAGCTTCAGTGCAGCGCCAGCGTTGGCCGCTCCTCCGGCCACGCCGGCCACACTGCCGCCCATCAGGCCGGGTGTGAGCTGTTGCTGCGGCGTTGGCTGCTGCTGGGATGATTGCTGCTGCTGCAGGTTTTGCGATTGCTGTAGAACGCCCTGCTGCTGCTGCTGCTGTTGCTGCGCCTGCTGCTGCTGCTGCTGCTGGGAGCTGAGCGACACTGGGGGCAGGGCAGCCGGGGGCACAGAGCCACGCTGACTGCCACTGCTGCTGGACGAGGGCGGACGCGGCTCCTGGCCCACTTGGACAGCCCCATTGAAGGCCTGCGCCTGGGCAGCTGCCGCGGCGGCCGCCAGGTTGAAGCCGTGGTGGCGGAACTGCTCGCTCACCAGCTGCTCCATCCGGTAGTGGTCGGCGGGCGAGGGGCGCCCGAAGAGGGGGGCCACCGTAGGAACTACATTGCCGGGCAGCGGCATGCGCAGCAGCTGGAAGGGATTGGCGTGCATGGCCTCCGGTGGCGGCAGCAACGGATGATGCCTCATTCCGGCGGCCATGGCTGAGGCCAGGTTCTCACGCTGCTGTTGCTGCACTCGCTGTTGCTGCTGCTGTTGCTGCTGCTGCTGCTGCTGTTGCTGCTGCTGTTGCACTTGCTGCAACTGCAACTGCTGCTGCTGCTGCTGATGCTGGGGTGAGCCCATGCTGTTGGTGCTGCTGTTGTTGTTGTTGTTGCTGCTGCTGCTGCTGCCGCCGCTGGTGTTCACCAGCGAGTTGGAGCAGGCCGAGCTCATGGAGCTGGAGAGGATGCCACCAGCACCACCGGCTGCCGGGCTGCTCCTCTTGGGACTGGGACTCATCGCCGTGGCTGGCTGAGGACTCGCCAGGCCAGAGGCGGCGGCTGCAGCAGCCGCTGCTGCGGCGGCCAGGGCCAGAGCGCTGCTGTTGAGGGCCGCCGGAGTGGCCACCGTCAAGGTGGCTCCATTGCTGCCCGGACTCTCCACGTAGATCTTGACGCCGTGCGAGTGCTGGACATGCTGGATGAGGCGCCAGGCGGAGGTGTAGCGGGTCTTGCACGTAGAGCAGGTGTAGTTGCTGGGCTCTGGAAAAGTGTTGGAAATGAAAAAGGGATTTAATTGGGAGTTAAAAATATATTATAAATAATACAAATAATTAAGGGAGAAATTTAAGAAATATATTGCATAAATTTTTGCCATATTTTTAGAAAGTTTTCTTAGATATTTTACTATTTTTCCAGCTTTAAATCCTTCCCCAACTCAATTTCAATGTTTTTTAAATAAGAAACTAATCTTTCCCCAATCTTGAATTATTTTTTAAACAAATTTCTTTAATCATTTTCCCAGTAAATCTATTTTTTAATCATATTTCCCCATCCCGACTCTGTGAATTTGGCAACTAAATGGTTTTCCTGGCGGCAAAGAGGTTGCCTGGCAATTTCGTTATTAATTATTAATGAGCTTGTTGGTGCCATAGAGGATGTGTTAGCTAGGAGCCAGGATGGGGCCAGGATGAGGCCAAAGCGGGGCAAGGACGGGGACAGGACGAGACCGGGGCCAGGCATGAGGCGAGTATTTATTTATTTATTGATTTTGCAGCGGTTGGCATGCCAAAATGCGCCAGGACACGCATTACGCGCGGACGGAGATTGGCAATATTGCCAAGGATATTGCCCCCTCCGCACACACACACACACACACACACCGAGGATACACAGGACACACCGTGCACACCGAGCACACACAGGACACGCAGGACACACATGTGTGTCCTTTTTAGTTTTCTGGCCGCGTTGTTGCGGTTTTGTCGCGACATTTGTTAATTTGCCATGGCGGAAATGGCAGCCGCCAACCACCCATGTCCTGCGACACATGTCCTGCACCGTTCCTGCCCCCACCCCCCCTGAGCAACAGATGTGAAATTGGAAAATTTATGAAAAATGTGCGGGACACTTTCACAGATAGCCAAGTATATTTTCACTGTCCCCAGTTTCTTCCTTTTTTTTACAATAAATAAAAATGGAAAGCGAATGGCAGGAAGGTTGCTCCTTCGGCGGCCACATGTCGCCAGCAAGGACAACAAGGTGTTAATGCCTCGCAAGGATAAAAAAAAAGAGAAAAGAGAAACTACCCCCGGTGACTATGACGACGTTCTCTGCATTTAAATGACGCTTTAAAAAAATATACAGCGAACGCACGAAATGAAAATTTAACCGAAAATTATCCGAAATAAATGGAAAATGGAAGCGAGGCGGACACGCTCCACACTTTTCCTTTTTTTTTTCTTTATAGATATATGTATACAGTATGCATGTTCGGATATATTTTTATGGCTTCGAGGGAGGCTTGCCCTCAGCTTCCTGTCAAAGGTGAGCCGTGTTTAACATGATTTCGTCGCGACCCTTTTGGCAGCCAGGATCAAGGATCGCCCAGAGATCCTGGCAGCAGATCGGGGTAGCGCTGCCCGCATGCCGCAGGAAATGCAAATGAATCTGACAGATAATGAGCGCGAACCGAAGGGTTGTTGTTGGCAATAAAAAAAGAGGCGACCTAAAGAGGTAAAAGTTGTCGAAAAACACCAGGCATTTATCCTTCAGGATCGCAGCTCGCGATGCGCACGCGCACGCGCTTCGCCTTGATAATTATGTGGAAAATAATCCTCGAAAAAGGGGAGAAAATGACAAACAAAAAAGCAAACAGGATCGGAGGATGCCTATGAAGAGGATGCGCCAGGACGCGGGTTTGGCACGTTCTACTGATTTCTGAACAACAGCTGCTGTCGTTGTACTTGGAAATATTTTTTATTGCTTGCTTTTGAGTTTAATGCATAAAGAAGAGTACAAATAAAAAAGATATTCATGAAAAACAATAGAAAATAATTTGAAAATATTATTTATTATTATTTTAATATTATTTTTTTAGTTATTTTATTGAAAGCGAGAACAAATTTTCTTTATTATAAATATTAACAATTAAACAAAAGGTACTAAAATGTAATACAAAATAATAGAGAAATATTATTTTACTTATGGAAAAGCCTAACAAATATTTAAACGAATGACAACTATTACAAAAATATATAAATAATCAACACAACAAACATTTGCCAGACTTCTGTAAATGCTTCTTCAAAATCTTGATAAATTTCTGTATCTCCTATATTTTCCCCACTCACTTATCCCTTTTTTCTCGCTCTGTTCTTTTGTGGACATCAACCGGATGCCTTCTAGCACCGGAAATGCCAAATTGACCGCCAGGAAGTGCAGTATACCAGGGCCAACAGTGCGTATGGGCAATGCCAGCGGGTGTCCCTCACGAAAATGTATAAAAAAAAAAAAAAAATAAAAAATAGAAGCAAGAAAAAGGGTTGCCTGTAATGGGATAATTGTTGCAGCAGAGCAGCAACCCCGAGAGGATGCTGCTCCATGCAAAATCCCTTCTAAGCTCTCGGCTCTTCCTCCTCTCACTCCCCTCATCACTCCTCTTTTTTTCCGCCTTTTACACAAAGGACCCGGGGAGCATCTCTAATCCTTGAACGTGAAATTGCATGAGCCGAGGGCATTAGCCATTGATTTCGACCATTCGACCATTCGGCTGCCTGGCTTAGTGCCAGCATGAGTCAATAATTGAATGGCCAAGAGTTGCGGTAACCTGTAAGCCGTAGCTCTTAACCCCTAACCCCTAACCCCTAGCCTGTAAGCCTTAACCCTTAACCCTTAACCCACTCAATGCTGATGGTGTTTCATTGTCGCTGCGGTCGCGACACGCTGTGTCCTGCCGCAAAATAAAAAATACCAAATTTGGATAATTAACACACACACTGTGACAGGTGGGAAAAAGTTCGTGCCCAGCCGCATATAGTATGCAGGGATACATGGATATATATGTACAATATATGTATTTTTTGCAACAAATATCCATTTTGTTGACAGTTGCTCTGCTCGTTTTTTTAATGTATTTTCCGACGGACGGACGGACGGATGACTGACTGACTGACTGGGTTGCCATGCCCACCACAGCTCCATATTTATAATTACCAAATGGCCATTGTTTGGGCCCGAAAAAGGAGCGAGGGGGGGAGGAGTTGGGTTCGACAGGCGGCGAAAGAGGGGGTTAAAAAAAAAAAAGCGGAGAAAACAATGCGTAATTAACGCAGATACTTCGTTGCTGTAGATGTATCTGTAAATGTATCTGCCTCTGTATTTGTAGCTGTATTTGCATCTCCTCCCGTCTGACTCTGACTCTGACTCTGTATTTGTATCTGTATCTGTTTCAGTATCTGTATCTGTATCTGTATCTGTATCTGCGACTTGTCAGTTGAGCGGCATTGTCAGAGTCGAGAAACAACTTTGTTGTCATCTTCTTTTTATATTTTTCCCCAGCTTTTTTGTCAGTGACTTTTGTTGTCTTCTTGTTCGTGTCAAAAGCGCAAAAGTTCAAGGGTTAAATTGGCCTGGTCGCGCCGCGTATGTGTAGCTCTTTAACCCCTTGGCCCCCAACCCCTAACCCTTAAGCAGCTCATCACTGAGCGTAAATATAGAAATATATGAAATATATTAAGAGAAATATATTAAACGAGTTTCTCGAATTATTCTCTTTTTAAAAATATAAAAGTCTGGTTTTAGTTTTTTTTTTTGGTTTCAATGTTATTTTTAATGTATTTTCTATACTTTACTTTTTTCTATATTATATTTTTAATTATATTTTTATTAATTTAAAAATGTTTACAAACATATTTGCCCCGCACTTCCCCTTTAAATGAAGTTAAACCCATTATCAAATAGTTTTACTTCAACAAAGACTCTTTAAATTGTTTTTAAAATTTATTTAAAATATTTTTCAGTTCCTTGAATTCCTCTTAATAATTCCATTACCCCTTTCTCTCTGTGTATTAACAAATGGAAGCTGCATTTCGTATTATTTGAAGGACTTTTAAGGCCTATGATGTTTGCAAGTCAATCGCTTTGGCGTTGACACGCGACCTTCGCTGCTGTTTACCTGAGTGACCTTTGACCCGGCACCTCCTGCAACCCCCTCCCCCTACCCTTACCCCTGGGCACGTGTCCAAGTTTCAACAAGAAAATGTGTACTGTTTTCCACATAGAAAAGTCTCTCCAACTGACCGAGGGTCCTTTGCCGCTGTAATTCTTTTTTTTCCATCGCTTTTGTGCGTGTGTCAAGTCCAGTGCGAGGTCCTTTGTCCAGTCAAGTGGTCCTGTTTCCCCCTACCCCCCACTCCAGTAGCCAGGCCACTCCTTTTTTTGTTCCTATTGCTGCTGCGGCAGAGGACATTCCTTGGCTGTTTTTGAGGCATTCAAATTACCCTCGAGGGCAGCTCCGGAGCTGAGCTTTGTTGTCCTGCCTGGTTACCCTCGTCCGCGTCGCTCCTGCATGCAGCCTCGTCCTTTTTTTGTTTTTAATAGCTGTCTTTGGCTTTTCATCAGCATTTCGCATTGAAATGTCAAAGTCAAAGGGAAAGAGAGAGGGAGAGGGAGAGCGGAGAGAGGAAGAGGGGGAGGGAGAGGTCCTGCAGCAGGGGCTTCGATTGTCACGCTGTCCGAGCGAGTGTCCTTCCTGCAGTTTATCAGCAGGGCTTTGAAGTCCTTGATGCCCGCAGTGTCCGCGCTTTTTCTACATTTTTATTTTCGGATTTCGGTTTTTGGTTTTTTGTGTGTGTGTGTGTGTGTGCGGGAGGGGAACAGGATTCATAATGCAGCTGCAGCTTATCGCCGAGGGCCCGCGGCCCGATCAGCATTCTATATATACGCAAAGCTATAACCTGACGCACATCAAACACATTTTTCCACTGCGGGGCGGAATTTTAATTTTGCCACCCAAAAATGCATGGAAGGGTGTTGGGGGGGTGGAAATACGGAAAACGGAAAACGAAAACGAAAAATCATAGCAAGGACTCACCTGTGTGGACTGTGTTGGCCTCGGCATCGACCAGCTCCATTTTGGGCCGCTTGGCCGCCGACTGTTCGCGCTGCTCCTCCATCTCCATCTCCATCTCCTCCGCGTCCTGCTCGGCCATCGCCTTGAGCAGGGCCTGCTCCTGCCGCTGCAGGCGCTGCTGCTGCTGCTGCTGCTGGTCATCGTAGGGCTCCTGCTTGACCTTGGCCGTGTCCTGGTCAAGATCCTCGCCGCAGCTACTGTCGCCGGTGGACTGGCGCTCGATGACCGCTGGACTCGCGGGGCCGGCATTCGAGTCCAAGGCGGTGGTGGTGTTGCTGTTGGTGTTGTTGGTGGCCGCCGTCTCGCTGTCCTTGGGCGTGGTATTGTCGTTTTCTGAAACGGGGGGGCGAGGGGAATGTTCTGTTTAGCCCGAGCTCAAGGACCCTGCCAAGCTAAGACCTACCATCTACTAGCCGCTTGGGCGTGCTGCTGGCTCCATCCGCCAGCAGATCCGCCGGACTCGGTGGTGGTGTGTGTATCCTCGAACCGCTGGCCGTGCTGCTGGCCGCCGCTGCCGCTGCTGCTGCTGCTGCTGCTGCTGCCGCCGTGGCTGCCGCCGCCGCTGTGGCCGCCGCTGTGGCTGCACTTGCCCCTGTTCCTGCCACACCCGGCACAATGGTCTTGCGGGCGGATATGGGGGCAGAGATCGAGGGCCGGCGATTGACCAGGCTCAGCGGGCGACCCTCCTCCGCATCGCGATCCATCTGCGGATTCTGGGTGGCGCACTGGCCGTAGTTCTCCTTGTTGCAGTGCAGCACCTTGTGCTGGATGAACTTGACAATGTCCGAGAGGGCGAACGCCTTCTGGCAGGCGCCGCACGTGAGGATGTCCTGCGTGGCCACGGCATCGTTCTCTGTGGAGTCGGAATCTGTGGAGCAACGAGAAGGAAGAAAATGCATTATTTATTATTTTTTCATAACAAAAACTTCTTGAAAATATTATTTAGATCGATTTCTGACAAGGTTTCCCTGATAAAATCAACTGAAAAGGTTTTCAATTACCCAAAAGTAGGCTATGTTATTCCCTAGCTTCTTGAGGTTGCTAGTGGGGGCTTTCCCCTGATTTATTTAGTTGCCTTTCGACACAAAAAGAACACAATACCAATTGGCAGGCTCTTAATTTAGACCGCTTTCCCCGCTTTTATGGACCCATCAATTCCGGCTTAATTTCGCGCGGAACTGAATCCCTGCAGCTCCTTGTCACATTTTTATGGCCCTGCCTGCTTCATTAATTGTTCGCACAGTGTATTTACATATGGCCAGATAAGCAAATATATATAGTACACCCGACAGCCGAAAACCGATAACCGGGAAAGCCTCGAAGCCGAATGCCGAATGCCGAATGCCAATCTCCATGCACTTTAATTTATTTGCCTTTTTGCCGGGGAACAAAACAATAAAAATCGAGAGAGACCGTCCTCCTAGTCGAACCACCCACCACCCCAGCCCCTATTTATTTGCATATGTGGCAAGGATTTCCTGGTGGTGGATTGATTCTCATTCCAATTCGGATTCAGATTCGGATTCGGCTTCGACATCCCCCTCCACGACCATAAATTCCAGTAGCAGCACACATTCTGCAATTAATTCGGGGCGTTCGCTGGCTGCGGTCGTCATGGCTTATCTCTGCCCCAGAAATTAGCAACACCAGGCAAATATACATAAATAAATAAATGTAGTATATGCAGGCAGGCAGGAGGCAGGAGGCAGGCAGGACTCCAGGAGCCCGAACTATGAGACCAGACCAGCAACTTGAGCCCGCCGAAGGCAGTTCAACTTTTGTTTTTCTCGATTCCCAGCGACAGGACTTGATTGACCAAAGGAGGTGGGGCTTGAGTGTATTTTCCTATATCGAGCAGTCCATGGAGAAAAGAAGGACATCACCACATGGCCGCAGGACATGCACAAAAAAGTTGAAATCGAAAATGCACAAGTTTTTATTTTATTTTATTTTTTTTCGGTTAAGCGGGGGAGTTTCTCTCCAACTTGCTTCCCTTCAAATTTTTTTATTTCTTCTTATTTATTATTATTATTATTATTGTTATAAGAACAACTGTGTCTCTTAAGAATTTTATACTCCACATAATTTTAATAAATATATTAGAGTTTTATTGGGTTAATTAAGGATTTAGAATTTTATTTAAAATGTTTTGAAATCATGTTTTAAAGCAGCCAAAGAAATGGTTTAATGAATAAAAATTCTATAAAAAATTTAAGGCGAGAAATTCGTATTTTTATTTAATATATTTAAGCGAGTTTATAAAGTATAAATATTTAATATTTATTTAAGTATAAGCAACTTTTATATTAAGGAGGAAATAACCCCTTTCTAATTTTATCTTAAATTCAAAACGTATTTTATTTTATATTATTTCTATCATTATTTCCTCTATGAACACGATTTTTATTGCACCCATTTAAAGCTATATATATTATTATTTGATATCCCCTATATCCCATTTTTTATCCCTCAATTGTGTGACTTTCGTCGAGGACATCATCCTCAATTACAGGACAGGCGGCGCACAGTTGTCAATTAGGAAATAGATCTATGAATTATTGACTCCCTGTCGCTTTGCCACTTGTCCTTTTTTTATTTCCTTCTCTCTCTATATATATATTTAGTAGTGTGGGTGTTTTTTGTGTTATTTTTTTGTGTCCATTCCGGAGGGCAGTTTGAGCAATTTGCGGTTTGCCCGGGTCCAAACAATAACTAATGCGCCTTAAGCGGGGATATCCTCCTCCTCCTCCTCTTCTTACTCGCCGTGACCGCTGCTTTCCTGCTTTTCCCTCTGCCTTTTCCCCTGCTTTTCCCTCTCTGCCTTTTCCCCCACTCCTCTGTATTTTTTATCAATTGATTGTCCTGCTTCTGGGGTGACACACATATGAACACGATGTTGCCGTAATTTCTGCTGATTGCCTGGGTGGCCACGCTCAATTTTCGCTTCAATTTTCCCTAGTTTTTCCTCCTTTTTTTTTTTGTTGGTATAAAAAGAATATGTTTTTTTTCACCCGCATCTGGTGGGCATTTTCCAGCTGATTATTGTGGTATTTATTGATTGGCCAGCCACGGCAATTGGCCAGGCCCAAAAGCAGGTAAGCGGCGACTCACCTTTGGCTAATACCTGTTTTTCTTTTTTTTTTTCTCTGACAGAGGCGTGGCCAAAAAAGGGGCAAGGAGAAGGCAACGGAACGGGGGCGTTGCCCGATATTTGCCTAAGCGATTAGATTAGATGTTTGCCGGGGAGATTAGCAGAAAGACAGACTGCAAGTTGGGTTTCTGTTTTTATTTTCATTTTCATTTATGAAGAGCTGCTGCTGCTGCCGCTTGCCGGGGCAAAAACTTATTGACAGCCTGCACAATATTGCGCCAGCTGAAGAGGGTTAATTTGTGCGGGGGAGGGGTTAAGGAAAACAGCAGCAACAACAGCAGCAACAGCAGAAGCAAAAGCAGCAGCTGTCCGAGGCAAAGGTGAAAGGGTGCCAGGATTCAGCAGGACTCG
>JAEIHY010005995.1:0-22712 GCA_018904565.1 Drosophila tsacasi
AAAGAAGTTGGAGTTTGCAAATATTGTGCGTTGTGAAATTAATTGTGACCATGACTGTATTAAGCCGCAAGTACAGACAGAGGGCACATTTATTTAAATCCACTCATAATCCTCTTGGAGTTTATGCTAATTGACAATTTGCGCCGCGTCGGTGGGAAATTCATGGCAGATTTCGACAAAGTGCAAGTCCTGCCCCGAACCTTCCTCTCTTTGCGAGTAATCTAATTAAAGCATTCAAGTTTTGTCTAATTTGTTGCGCACAGTTAGTTCTTGTTGTGGGGCTTAGTGATTTTATTAGCATTCAACACAGAGCGCCAATTAATTCCATTAGTGGTGGTGACAACGGCAAAGGCAAAGGCAGAGTCCTTGTTGACGGGGTCCTTGTTCCTTCTAGGACCTTTTGCTGTCCTAGAGGCAGCATTAAACCTGAATGGGGCCCATTGAGCGCACTTGGGTTGATCAAATCAGCAGAAATAAATTCGCCCCCACAAATCATTCCAACTTTTTAATTGCTATAATTATTTGTGCACCTTCCTTCCTTCCTTCCTTCCCTACCGGCGTGATTAGCAGCCTTGGGCCTTAAAAGTTGGCAGTAGCAGAAGCGGCTTATAATAGCAAATAAAATTTCGCTTTATTTCCCCTAATTTATGCCATAAAACAAGGCAGACGGACAGTGGTATTTATATATGTGCCGCATGGGTGGGATGAGAACTTATCGCGATCACAGAGTTTGAAAATAATATCAGTCTAACTGTAGTACCAGGTCTTTATATTTAAACAAGTATACAAAACCCACCATTTATAAATTTATGAAGAATTATGTCCACTTTTGATGTGGTTTTCACAAACTCTGATTGCCCTTATTTATGGCTGTCTTCTTGGCAGAATTTATCCATTCAATTGCTGCAGTGTCTTAGCTCTGTTATCATCTGCACACAGTAGCTGCACCGAATAGCTGGGGAATATTATATTTATGGCTTAAAATATTGGAGAGGGATATATAGTACCATACATTCTCCCCTCGCTAGTCACACCTTCCAGCCCTTGTGCTTGCCATAGTGGATTTATTACTATTTGATTGGTTTTATTTATTTACTTTGGCCACAAAATGACAACTGCTGGGCACAGAGGGCAAGCGCAAGCGAATGCGTCACAATCACATGTGACAGTTTCTGACTAAATACTTTTGGTCGGGCATTTTGTGCCCGGCATTTGCATGAATAATTCAGAGCTGTAAGCCAAAATAAACAAGCTGCAATTATCCAGGGCTTTGGCTATGGCTCTCGCTCTCTCTCCTCCTCTCGCTCGGCACTTTGTTTATGCAATTGTGAAATTAAATTTTGATGGTTTCCTAGCACACTTTAACGTGATCATCGCCGGACAGGTTCGGGCTCCACATTTCCATAATACTTGACAAATGCCTGCCGTTAGCACAATCTCATTGCAAATGCTGTCTGACATCAATTTGTGAGATTAATTCATCCACATGCATTTGTCTGTGTATATAAACATAAGTACGCACACATCCCCTGTGTGCTCCGAGCAAACAGACAACAATGCCTGTTGACATTCGTGAGGCAGAGTCGGAGGGGGCCTACTTGGCCTCGCCGTTTATCGAACTGTGTAATTTATGGCATTTGTTGTTAATTTGTCTTGCCAATTGAGCCCCTATCTCCCCATACTCACTCCCATCTCCATCTCCGTTTCCATCCCCATCTCCGTCTATCAAATACTTTTCGGCCAAACAAAGCCAGAGTCGAGGCAAACAGTGCGTATACTTGATGTATGGCATACAATGCTCATTCAGAGCTTACCCCTGTGTTGCCCGATGGCAAACCTTACGCCCATTTAACCAACCTTTGAATTATGGCCATCAAGCGTTAACCACAGTATAAACGGCTTATGCAGGTCAGCATTTTGACTGCGTAAAATATTGAAAGGATTTTTTTTTGCCTTAAATTAGCTCAAATGGGTAGACCCTATTAGGGTAAAAAAAAACAAATATGAAAAGGTTATGACTGATCTTTGGCCTAACGAAAAAACGGATAAACATACATATGTGTGATTTCTATTTTTTTAAGGATTAATGTTATATTTTTTACTCTTAGGGACGATTTTAGTAAGAGAAATTGAATGCCAAATTTAATTATTTAATTGACTAAAAGTAGTAAGTAATTTATTAAAGGTAGTAAGATAGCTATTACTTCAACCTGAGTTTTTTATATATATTACCCTGATTAGTATAAAATCAAGTTCTTTATTTGACTCATTTCAGTGCTTCAAGGATAATTTCCTTTGTTCACCAAATGCAGCGAAACGAGTCCAAGATGGATTGCATGTGAAAAACTTAACTCATTTAAGTTTTACTCCACCGCAGGTTAACTTGAACCCATCTCTTCTTTCTATTCATGATTGAAATACCACACGTAATTGCATTTAAGCTTTGGCAATTGATTGGCCAGGGTTTTTGCGGGGGGCCAAAGAATATAGGGGAAATCGACTGGAAATTGATTTTCAGCTGCAGCAAAGGGCTCCTTGCCTTTAAGGCATTCCCTGAACCTGAGACGGCAGATGAAAATAAATTTAAAGAGTATATTAGCTTAAACCTGAGCGTGTAATTAGCGAGCTGGCAGAATGGAAACTGGAGGCAAAGGCGAGTCGGTGGGGCAACATGCTTCAAACTTTCGCGGAACAAACACCCCACACAGGAACACTCGGGCCGAGTTTTATTTTGTTCCGCACTTGTTCCCTTCGGAGGAGTGCTCTTCGTGTTGTTCTTGCCGTGAGAGGCTGCAAAGTTGCATATTTCCACAAAAGGAGGAGCAGCAGCGGGTGAAGAATGCTTGGGGAGGTGTTTCAGTTGCGTGCTGTCAGCAGTCTTCATTGGGGTACATGGAAACAGGAGCTTTTAGTCAGGACATATTATATAAGGGAAAATTTAAATTATTATTGAGAAATGAAAGCTTTATAAATTAAACTGGCATCGATGTTTGCTTGGTAAAATCCGGTATTTTGGGATCTCAAAGAGTGATTTTAAATTTAGCAAAAATTAAAAAAGAAAATTCTTTCGCTTTTGTATATCTATATATTCCTTTGGCATGTTTCATCTGTTCCCAATGCAAATAAGAAGAGTGCATGTTCTGATATGGCCAAATTCAATATTAATGCTTCTCAACAGAGAAAATTCTGAGAAAATCGGACCCCCTAAGCAGGATATGCTCTGCTTGGGAAAACTCTTCTCGGGAAACTTTTATTGGACATTTTACATGGCAGGACAGCAACACATGCATTTCCATACGGACTGCTCTCCGCATATTTTGTTTTCCCAGGAAAAATATACACCTCTGCCTGGAGGTGCCGAGGGAACAGAAAAAACAAAGTTATGACCAACACGGGTCGCCCGTGTGCGGTGTTCGGTAACTGTTCCATATATCATATGCGAGTTGCAATTAAAACGTTGTCAATGCCACAATTTTATGTGACCCTGCCCCCTACTCCCATCTGCATAGTGGCAAGGAATTTTTCAATATTTATATTCCTTTGTGTCGGCCTGCAAGCAACGAAATCCTTTCACGCTGCCAGCACTACAGCGAACATGTTACTTGGGAGACAGGACAGCCGCACGAATGCATCCCGAACGCATCTCTTATTTGCCACCCTCTCCCAGTCCCGGTCCCGTTCCCAGCCCCAGTCCCTCCCCCAGTTTACACAAGTTCACACAGCTCAGTTTGCTGTTTGTGTTTGCGCTTGCTGTTGATCTTCAAGCTTGATTTTACTTTAGCCTCCACCCGTAAAAAAATAGAATAGAAAACGTAAACGTAAACGAAAGCCCTCCGAAAAAACGCTCTTTTTATGCGAGAGGAGCGACAGTGGGGGCGGCACTTCAGCTGCACGCGCTGCTTGTATTGTTGATGTTAGTGCCAGCTCCTGGTTGAGGGAGCTGCTGGTGGGGCGAATGCATTCCGCTCATAATTGGATGGGATTTGCCAGGAACTGCGGACCCAACAATGGGTTAACATTTGCACTTATCCCTTGTTGAGTGGGATAAGGAAAATGCCAAATAATGTCTTCCAAGATTTAGTTGCTCCTGGTTAATGCCAGCTCTGAGCTTTAACCTTTAACTTGACACTCTATTAAGTCTTTAAATTCTGTGGAAAAAGCTCACTCTAAAAATTCCATGGTAATTGCACAGCAGCTGGGCGCAAAACAATGCGAGTGACAATTTAATTAACACATTTCATACACTAAACAAAAAATGGCCAATACAAGAGAGAGGAAAGCCAAGGGGAAACTCCATTCTGTGGCAGCAACAATTGGTTTCCCTTTGGCGTTTTAATTATGCATTTGTTGGCCTCACTCCTCCACTCGGGGCTGCCATTTGTGAGATTGCATGTTTAGTTAAACAATTTAATGGCTCTCTCTTCCTCCTCCGATATGTGCTGCAATTTATGGCCGGCCAACTATAAAGTCCATAAATTAACACGCAAACGAACGCTTAAATAACATTTTGCAGGGAAATGCTATTTTTGATATTTCTGCACTAAATAAATTACTTCTCCACCAGAGCACTTTATTAGGGCTCGAAATTAAATCTTTAATGGATATCATAATGCGTTGTGGGGATAGTAGAAAAATAATTATGTTGTTTAGCTGCTTGGCCTATTTTTCTCCTTGAACAATTTTAATAGAGCGCTTAATCCACTGCTGTCCATGCCCCGGGCCCATTACATTTTATTGTCAAAAAAGGAAAAGTAATAAAAGAAACGATCCTAAATGTGCGAACATCTTGTAAAGCATTAGTTAACATGTTCTTTGTCGGACTAAGCAAATGAAAATGTTTTCGCTTTTACTTTTGTTCGATTTTATACACTAACAAGGAGTCTTAATACATTTTTACTAAGTTCATTGATTGAGTTTTTTCACGTAGTCTTTACTGCGTTTAGTATCTTTAAAGATTCTTAGTTATATGCGAGTAGAACCAGTTAATATTGAAACTGAAGATAGTGTAAAATCCTTTTTTTAAATAAATTTAATGTGTACTGATAAAGACAACAAACAAGCACAATATGCTGTAGTATATCCTTACAAATATTATTAAGATTCTGAATTTTCTTTAATAAAATTATTTATTATTATTCCTTTATAAGTGTGTTTAACACTCCCGTATCCAGAGTCAAACTTGCCTCCTTTCTTTTTTATTGATTTCACATTGTTGCTGCTGTCTGCTGATAGTTCCGACTTGTTTGTTTGTTGTTATTATCCACTGCTAACAAGGATGGCACGTCATTTGCAGTTTTTTACTGAGCACTGGAATGTAATGTTGAAGTTGTAACTGAACGACAGGGCTGAGCACGCCTCGAAGGGTGCAGCCAAGGCCAGGACAGCTGGCATGCAACGGGAGATGACGAGCTCGAGGAGATGCAGCTCGTCCAATACGTCGTGGAATTCTCGGGTTGAGCTCGACAAGGAGGAGCAGCGGATATTACATTTTGGCAACGGCATGTAACCAAATACCTAGAGTCCCATGGCGGGTTGTGTCCCTCACTAATGGAAGTTCCTCTCATCTATGATTGATTACTAGCCGGCAAAAGTTATACACTCACGTTGATGTATGCTAATGCCGAGCTCCCAAGTGGCTCTCGAAAGTCACATCTCAGCATCCTATTGACAGACAATTAGTGTATAGACCCGTGATTGATGAATCTCAGCTCCAGTTTCCAACTAATTGCACTGCCCGACTAAGCAAGAAACTGTTAATATACTTCTATCAAGAAGCTGCAATGGCGAAGCAAAAACTTTGCATATCCATGGCACGTTCTACAATTTAATTGCAAAATTGCAGGGCGAATTAGTCGACGCGCAATCATAAAACAAACTGTCTGCCAGGAGGCAGCGCCTCCTCCTCTGGGTCCTTCTCTCCTGACCCTACTCCGGTATCCCGGATGCCGGAAATGGCAGCCAGTTGAGTCAACAATAAACGACGCTGGGATTCGCGCAAAGTTTCCCTGCAACTGCAGGAACAGGCGTGCTGGAGGAGCTGCAACTGCTGCAGGACGACGACGACGACGACGACGCAAAGGAGGACGGCATCCGTTGGCAACATTTCATGGCATATTTAGTTGGCGGGCTCAGTGACTTTAATTTGCCTGGCCAGCCACCTGGGGAAACGCGAAACGCGACCCGTTGCCGGTCCGACTACGGATATATCCAGCCGGCATAGAAGGCGCATTGTTTGCAGCTTGATGTCGCTTGTTTTATGGTCTCGGCACCGCCAAGTTGGCAATTAGAGAGGCGAGCCTGACAAGCACATGGGGCGTATGCGCAACTTTGAAGTCAGCAACTTGAGGGTTCGCCAGTGGCATTAAAGAAATCGTAGAATTAGTTAAGAGGACACTAATTAAATGTAATTGTTGTAAGGAACAATATCATTTTGTAATGAATGCTACTTATAAAAGCATAAAATTTATTGTTTTACCCTCATTCAATTCAATTTTAAAGTGCACATTTGGGTTGCTTTGTGCGGAAGTCACTTTACATTAAATAAAAGAACTTAGAATATTATTTAGATAGCTCAGTCGTTTTTGAGACGTGAGCATAACTTTGCTATCAGTTTAAAGGTAGTAGTCCCACTGCCCTATATCACTGGCATTTATTATGACTCACATTTTATCAACTTAAGTAGCTTATGATAGTCAAATAATTCTAACACCCCTTATCTATGTATATCTATATCTTTTTCCCTATCTATATCTGTCTTTAAATATCAATTAGCTGCAATGATTCATGGTAGACATAGGAAGGTTTAGAATGTGGGGTCTAACCATGACTAGACACCCTTGCAGACAGACATAACAGACGGGCAGAGATAAAGCTACAAACATTTGGCTATTTAAGTGGCAAACATTTCGGCCCGTAGTTAGTATTCGGTTTTTCCTCCAGCGGTTAGCACAACGAAAGATATCATTATGGACTTCTACTATATGCCCGGTAGCGGCGGCTGCCGCACAGTCATCATGGTGGCCAAGGCCCTGGGTCTGGAGCTTAACAAAAAGCTCGTGAACACTATGGAAGGTGAACAGCTGAAGCCTGAGTTCGTAAAGCTCAATCCTCAGCACACCATCCCCACACTGGTGGACAACGGATTCGCCATCTGGGAGTCCCGCGCCATCGCCGTCTATCTGGTGGAGAAGTACGGCAAGGACGACTCCCTGTTCCCAAAGAATCCCAAGGAGCAGGCCGTGATCAACCAGCGCCTGTACTTCGACATGGGCACCCTTTACGCCGCCTTCATCAAGTACTATTACCCCTTCTTCCAAACTGGAATGCCGGGATCCGACGAAGACTTTAAGAAGGTCGAAACTGCTTTCGACCTGCTGGAAACCTTCTTGACGGCCCAGGACTACGTTGCTGGGGGTCAGCTCACACTTGCCGACATTGCCATCCTGGCCACCGTGTCCACCTACGAGATCGTGGAGTTTGACATTACCAAGTACCCTAATGTGGCCAGGTGGTACGCCAATGCCAAGAAGGTGACTCCCGGCTGGGACGAGAACTGGGAGGGCCTGGTGCAGATGAAGACCTTATTTGAGTCCCGCCAGCCGGCAGCAGAAAAGTAATTAATACTCCGGTTATTTATTCTATTTTATATAAAAAATGTGACTGAAATGCATAAACCATTAAGGCTTATTTGGACTTTAAGGCAAGTTTACTATTCCGGTTACTATTTTCTCATTGCCAAGGCAATGTAAATTGAGGTCAATGGGGCAAACTCTAATCTCTTTTGTGTGGACATCCGATTTACAGGGCTTCCTTTCGAGGGCTGGATAATTGCGAAATCTTGTAAGTTTTATTACCAATAAATTTGAGTTCTGCCCCTCATAACTTGACTCTGGATGGGGCTGCCCGGGAAAATCATTCGGAGCGTATCCAATCAAGGCATCGCCCACGCCTGACAACAGTCCCAGTCATGTGTACACTGGCACCACCAGCAACGCCCCTATGGCGGCACACCCCACACCACACACCAAGCACCAGGACCCACAACTCACACCTTGTGCCAAACCCAGCCCCGATCCCCTCTAGCTTTCATCACACTTTGTTTGCCATGTTGCCACACACTCATTTAGCGCTGAGTTTGTTTTGTAATTGCTTTCCATTGTTGGACTGAAAATTGCAAAATGTTTGCACTACACTCGCAGGATTCTCACCCTGCAGGAGGTGTGGAGAAGGAGGAGGAGGGGGAGGTGGGTGCTCGAGATGGAGTCCTGGCCCAGGACACCCCCTCATTTGACTACCGGTGCGCATAATTGTAGACCTGGCAACGCGAAGCGGCCATTGTCGACGTCGTCGGTCGTGGAATCGGTCCTAATAATAAGCTGCACCTCCCACGTCGCCGCCGCGATATTAATAAACGCCGCGACAGCTGGCCCAAGGACAAAGGGCAAACCTTTCAAATTATGCACAAAAGGTGCTTTATTATTAATAAATTTACCTGGCCAGCCTGCCTGAATTCAAAATCCAAATCGCGACTGTCGATGACACTTGCCAATTGTTTTGTCGGGACTGGCGACCAGGTAAGGGCCCAGGACGAGGAGGCTAAGGTTCAATAGCGATCCAGGTCAGAGGGCAATGTCAAAGATTTTCCTGCCGCTTAATGGGGCTTCCGGCCACTTATTGAACGGGCACCTTGAGACCATTAATTAGTGGCTGATTGTGCGCCTCGTTAGACCTTCAAGCCAAAAGCCAAAGCAGTTAATAAAGTCCCGAAAAGCCAACAATTTGAGGTCGAATTAAATAGAGTTATTTCTCAATTAAAGCAAGGAAATGGCAAGTTAAATGTGGCAATTTAGATATGGGACTAAAGTTAAGCCTAAGTGGGAAAGCCATAGTAAATTCTTTGTTGGAAGGGCCTTAAGCTTAAGCTTAAAACTTAAAATTAATGCTGATAAGTATTAAAGCAGTCTAACTTCTTTAATATAACTCAAAGTCTATTTTTAGCATGAAATAAAACGTAGGTAAAACGAGCTTTCAACCTGAAAGAGGCAAAGAATAGGCTGGTAAAACAAAAGAATGAAATCCCAGCCAGGGCTTACATTCCCTTTACCATTCCCATGCTATATGCCGCATCACGTATACGTCACGTAGCCCAGTGGGTTCAAGTGAACATCTCAAGCAGCCTCGAGGCAATCAGGCTCTCGCTGTCGAAGGTCATGAACGTCGTCTGCATAGGAATTGCTTGTGGGACCTGGGCCGAAGGCAAATCATATTTGAAATAATCAAAGCAAATAAATACGTCTCAGACAGGTCGGAGCTTCACTGCCAAGGCACTTGGGGTTGTGTATTCTGGGACAGACCACATCAAAATCAGCAACTCGCACTAATTTCCATTCATATTCATATCGAAATTCGGATTCAGAGATAGATTTATTCGTAAACAAACAATGTGGAAGGGGAGAGCGCGCGACAAAGCAATAAAAATTAACACATGCCCATTTCCCATTTCCCTGCGCTCATTTTCCAGCCAGCTAGACAGTTTCCCTCTGACGAGATATGTTGACTCGTGTAAATAAACAATGTGTGCATCATACATAAACAATAAAGGGCCCATAAATAATGCAGTTAGGCAATTAGAGGAGCAAAAAGTGATGTGGAATTTCTAAAATATATAAAAGTTAAATCGAATATTGTGTGAATGGAATTTCAATTGCCACGTTCCGTGTTTGGGTAACAAAAAAGCAGGAAAAAACGCAGTAAAACAATTTTGATAGCAAACAAACTGCTGCAATGCATTTCAAATGAGTTTCGAAAATTAAAATCACGAAATTGCAATGGAGTTTTTCTCCCAACTTTGAAATCACTTCTAACGCCACCGGGAAGTTGCTAACTTTGTGAACTTTTGATGAGCCATAATTTTCGATAAATAGCTGCCACGTGGAGCCCTTGGAGCCCAGCTTCATTCCTGGGTCCGTCTTTTCTGACGGAACTCTGTTTATTCCGCGTCCCATAACTCATATCTTGACACAATCAATCTTGGCAGACTCGTTCTCTATTTGGCTGGCCATTCATTTGCATGCGACCGCCGTTTGTTTTTCTCATTTATATTGGTCAACGGCACTGGCCTTGATGCTCGCTCTCCCTGTCAGCTGGCTCGAACAAATCCATAGCCATTTGTAAACATTGTATCAAATTTTAGCTGCAATGCTGCAGAATATTTATAAATATTTCCTGTGCGCGTGTCTCGCCTATACATCATCTATACCTCGGCCAGCCTTTTCCCAGCTCCCTCGGCTTTTGGACATATTTATAGATTGAATGACAGTTTTTTCCTCTCTCATCGTGGACACATGTACGCAGTTTGTTGACTTTTGATATGGGTCAAGGAAGCGGTGAAACTTTTTCTTTCCTTCAGAGACCAAAGACCGAAGACCGAAGACCGGCAACCGGAGACCGTCGACCGGCGACCGGAGACTGACTAATGTGGCATACACGTGCTGGCAATTAGTCTGCGATGGGCTCCCAACGTGACTGGGAGCTGGGGGGCAGCAATTAAATGGCAAAGGCGAACGAATTCGAACTTAGTGGATTAATTTTTGGCCCTTTCGGAATATTTGCGTAATTAATTTGATTAAATGCTGCGTGCATTCCCCAACAGATTGTGACATAATTCGCTCGCTCCATTGCCGTAGAAGATCACGCTTGTGAGCCATTAAGCTAATGGCACCTTTTGCCCGATTTGATGCCCTTTTGAGAGCGTTCCGTAAATATTTGACAAACGTAAACATTTACGCTTCATTCGGTCCACAAGCCAGCGACGTTGCCCAAACGCCGCGAGGGCCCTGACTGCTGCCGCTCAGGAATACAATTTATGAGCTGCAGCTTAACCTCCAGCCAGCCACAAGTAAGCCACACAGAAATTCAGCTACTTAAGGTGGCAACAAAAAAATAAAAGGAAAGACGAGTCGCAGGCAAAAAACAAAGAAAAAGAAAAGCACTAACACAAGCGAGAGAAATGGCAAAATAAAAACTTCCACTTGCCGCCGAGGGGAAGGCTAATTTTAGAAGCGGCAGCCACTTGAGAGCGGAGCACTTGGACTGCACACTTTTAATTTCCTTGCTGCAGTCTCTCCTCCGGGTGTGCTTAGGTCGGATACGGATAAGCTGGCCCGGACGGAGCTGACCTGACCCCGGGCGGCATCCACCTGCCAACACACACACACACCACACCTGGCCCCCACCTGCCGGCTGGGCAACAGTTTAACCCGGCCGGCAGGGTGCAGCCTTTTATTTCTGGTATAAACCACTTCTTGACCCTTGACCGAGTGCCTTGGCCGAGCGTAATTAGTTGGCCAATAAGCCGAGTTGCATTGCCGAAAACTTTTCAAGCCGTTCTCGCTGCCATTTCAATAGCGAATTAAAGCCACATTAATTACCAAAATGTTGCCACATTCTTTATTGCGAACCGAAAAGGGATGAAGGGAAATTATTTTTAGCTGGAGCCGAAAATAGTTTAATTAATTAAGAGTATGCAGTGAAAAGAAACCCTTTTTTCCTACGCCTTTCATAGACAAAGATGAAAATGGCCGCTAAGTAGCGCAAAGTATTTGCAATGAATTTGTAAGGGAAGCAAGCGGGTGCGGGGGCAGGGAGTAATAGATAACGTTTCAAGGATGACTGCTCGGAACATTAGACTGGGTCTTTCTTGAATTTGTGGAATTTTAATTGGGTTGCCTGAACCGGACTGGACTGGCCCAGAAGGTGGAAGAGCAACGACAGAAGAAACCCCTTGAGGAAAGGGCGTTCCGGGATATTTAATGGCTGGCCGCAGAATTGTGTGACTATTGAGGGGTGGCTTACCGCTTAGGAAATGGGAATCCCGGGCATACTTTACTCTATATCCGAGTCTTAGGCCGGCGACTTATCGGGCCCAGCCATCTAAGCCTGGTCCTGGGCACAATTTCCCCGATCTGCTCCTGGGGGAGCTGGCAGCTGGAAGCTGGATGAACATGAAACGCATTTGGCAGGACAAATGGCTAGATGGACAGGCAAATGTTTGAACATGTCCGGCCATAATTTGTGCTGCCAAAAACAAACAAACAAACAAACAAACGAACGAGCGAACGATCCGAACTGGCAGTCGGAAAGAACTTTGCCCGAAAGCAGTGGGATATGTCTAATAAGGCGGCCTTGCCTGGGCTTTTGATTGATTAAGTGCCTGCATTTGACATGGCCCTTGACGAGGCCAAGAGAGAGAAAGCTGATGGCCGAGGCTACTGCTGGAATAAAGTTGTAAAAATCTATAAAAGCGTGGCCCGTTCGGAGGCCTAAACACATTGTAAACATTCTCGCTTTACGAGCGCCTGCCGTGTGGACACTTTTATGCACATTACATTTATTACTAATACGCCACGTAAACACTTAAAGCCAGGCCCACAGAAGAGAGCAGAGCAGCCGAGCAAACAAGCGACTTCCGTGCCATCAAAATGAGCCACACCAACACACAGACAAACAGACAGACAGGCAAACAAACAAGGCCGAAGGCAAATGGCGGCGAGTGGGTCAGCTTGTGTGCGGTAGCGACGTGTCGGTGTATCTGTAAGCACCGGAAGTCGCACAAAGCCCGGCTCATAACACGGCAGCGGCCGATGTCGGCTCTTTATTTAGATTGTGCTCAGCTGCCGCACATTCCGACGGGGGAAGCTAGAACTGGGAGGAATCTGGATATAGTTAGGGTATTAGTCCAGGTCTGGATTTTGTGCTAAGTGCAAGTTTTTAAATCGGAAAAAGAATGTGAGTATAGTGAAAATGCATATAAATATGCCAATAATTCCCAAATAATTAAATAATCTTTCCCAAATTGTAACTTAATTACTTTTGAGAGAAAGCTAAAGATACAAGAGCTCTGAGTCCCTGCAACTGCTTTTAAAATTCATCTGGACTTATATGATCTCCCCCCTTTCCTAATTCGATAGATTCCTTCTCAGAGAGAGAGAGAGCCATGAAGAGATGCTTCATGGCTTCACTTCTCGCTCCCTGGCCATAATTTATATTTATCCTAAATTTATATGCAGGCAATGCTCGACCGCAACGTGACATTGTCAAATGTGTCTGTCTCGGAGCCCGCTAAGGTGTAATATGTGAGTGCGTTGGGGCGAGTGTGTGTTGCTGACGGTAACGAGACCGGGACCGGGACCGGGAGAAAGCATTTCCGGTATCAGCGGTGTCGGTGTCATATACACGCCAAGCCAAGCCAAACCAAGCTGAGCCAGTCAAGCGGCGTTTCCGAAAAAAAAGGCAACCCATAAACTGCGACGGCGACCTGCTGGGCTCGTTATTATGCAGCAGAAAATAATAACAATTCTCGACGACCTACTAGTGGCGGAGGAGATGGAGGCGAATGGTGGAGGGGAGCTGCGGAGGAGCGGCGGAGCAGGTGGACAGGTGAGGCGGTGGACTGACAAATAGCAGGTGTTGCCAAAACACAAGAAGAGCAGAATCAACATGAAAGGATTTCAGTTTTGCCTGGCTCCGGATACCCGCTACTTGAGCGCACCTCAAGGGTGTGTAATATTTGTGAGTATTTTAAGTTTTATGAAAAGTTTTAACAACTAGAAATGACTTGAAATCAAGTTATTACATTATAGGTATCTATTCTAGTTATGTAAATGTATTTACAAAACAGACGAAATGTATTGAAAACAGGACAAAAGATACATTTTAGTATCAATTTATGTCTTTTTTCAAGGGTTAACAATTTTAGCCACGAGATATCTCACAGTCGAGGCTCCGAAGTAAAGAACTTGTCCTTGTTTTTCGTTGGAGAAAAGCGTAGCAGGCCGAAAAGAAAACTCCTTTGACGTGACGCCTGTCTAAGCAAAGTCAGTGCCGTGCAGTGAGTCCTTGTTCTAGTCCCTTCGTTGCTCGCTTTGAATGCCACCAGTAAACGTAGAGGTATCCTTGCCGCATCCATACCCCGCCCCGTCTGTCCTACTGTTTGTCCGTCTGTTTTGTTGGTTTGTTTGCTGAAGGCAGTACATCAGCCGGATGCAGGCGGGGCCCGGAGGAGGACCAGGCTTTGCATTTTTGCCAGCACTCATCGCTCGAGAATTCTGGGAAACGGATTCCCCGCATCCTCGGAGATGGTCTGGCAAATATTTGGCAAACCGAGGGAAAGTGGCCGAGGGAAATCGTTTGGGGGAATGCGCCTTCCTCTGATGCCGTATTTCCATTTCTCGGCCATTTGCTGCATGTCTAAGCTGTTGCCGCTGTCGCAGAGAGCTCTCCATTCCGAGTACGGGATCTGGGATCCGGCAACTGGGATCCGGATAAGTGTGTGTTAATTTTACGCCTGTGCGTGGCACGTCCTCCTCTTTCGGGGTAGCTCCCACGCACATGTTGAGGCTAAGTTTTCGCAATTTGAATTAAGTGCACGCCCCCAACCAGCCCCCAGTGATGTTTTTATTGCGCCTAATTGCTCATTTACAACCACTGTCAGCTGGATGCTGATAGCTATAGCCGAAGCCTTAGCCTTCGATCAAACGCCTCTGGGACGTATGTAATTATTGGTTTCGGGAATCGGAGATTTATGCTGGTTGCACAAGGAAGACATCCGGCGACTATCAAATGCCCACACGTGGCCGACGCTTGATAGCGGACAACGGAACTTAATGCGTTTTTAATTTGCAGCGTTTTTATGGCCCAGACTCCCACTGGGCGTATCCGGGAAAAAGCTAAATAAAATGGCAAACCGCTGACTCGGCGAGGCTGCCTGCTGCAAACACTTAATGTGCAGGTCGCGTCCAAATACTCTGGTACTCGGACCGGACCAACTTGAATGTCCTGGCCACCGTTACAGGGGCTGAGCGAAGGGAAATGACTGGATTTATGAATGGGAAATATAGTATACTATTGGTACAAGCAGACATTTGGGACTTTTAATGTTTGCTGCTAAGGCTGTTGAGAGGATAAAGCTATAATTAACTGAAGTAATGTCTAAACTTATTAATTTGTTTTCCTATACTTAAAGATTTATTTCATGTAGAAGTCATAGCTTAAAATAAATATATTTTCACCTGGTAAAATATATAGCCTCAGTAACTCCGCCACTGTCTTTTCGCGATTGCCATCCACACCCACCTCCTGGCCAACCTCGTCCCGTTTACAGTTGTATATTTTTCGGACAACGACAGCAGCAGCAACAATAACAAGGACAACAAATTTGCACACAACGTTTATGTAAAATAGGCGACATTTGTTTTATTGTCATGGGCCGCCTCGTGTCATGGCATCTCCAGCAAACCCCAAAGCCCAGCCCCAGCCCAGAGCTCCGCTGGAGAGCAGCGAGCACGCTTTCATTTTAATTGCACACATGCTTATCATTTCAACAACAGTGCAGCCCGACATCGGACAAGGCTTACACCCATGCCAGTGCCAGTACCTACTATATATACACATATATATATAAAGCCAACCGCCCCGGCAGCTCGTTAGCTCTCGAGCGGAGTGCGAAAGCCAACCGAAAAAAAAAAATTTACCAGGCTATTTCTGCCATCCAATTCACTTGTACCGCCGCTTTCTCCCCGAAATTTGCAAATGGCAACAACGCGGAGAACAAGGGCCGACAACAACTGTTGAATATATATTTATACCCAAAAAAAGTAAAGGACTTTTTGTCAGTAGAGTCGAAGTACAAGATACCCTTGCTCAGTAATTTTCAACTTGAAAGGAAGTTAACATTTTAGCAAATTTTAAGAAAGTTTTTCTTGTTGCTTCTTGAATATTTTATGTTCAGACCTTAACCTGGTTTAAAAATACATAAAATGTAATTAAACGCAACTTCTTCGCTTAAAGACTTTAAACTGCAACTTAAAGCTAAAGCTAAGGTTAGGGTAAAAGTCTCCTCTAAAACATCTCGTAAAGATCTCTGGCGGAATTGCCAAATTATATAGCTCCCTGCTAGGGTATAAATATGCATATACACATGCTATATATAGACCGGAAAAGACTGCAGGCAAAGCCATAAAAGTCAGCTACTTAAACGCAATTGAGCTTTAATATGGCGGCGAGGAGCAGGAGCGTTCCTGGTGGCCATCAGCAAATAAACACCCAGCACGAACAGATTTTTCTGGGGAAGGAGGAGCCGTCGCTCCCCCTCTCTCCCCATCTCGGCGCTCGACTATAAAAAAGATTTACTGTCTACAAATTTATGACCCCCACCGCAAATCTCCGCCCCGAATCCGCAGCATCCACATCACGGGCGGAGAAATAGAAACAAGGTTAAGCTCAAGCGGGTACAAATTTCGCTCTGTCCTGGAATTTTAACTCGCATTGTAAATCTCAATTAAAGTTATCCCCTGCCCCGGCGTTGGCCCTTGTCTCCTGTCCCCTGTCTGCTGTTTGCGGCTGCTTGGGAATGTTTGGCATGCGATGGCCACTCAATATAATTGAAACCTAAGCGCCTAGCGCACAAACCAAAGCTAACAATGTGTCCTCGATGAGAAGCGTTCGTTCGGAACAAAGGCCGCAGGTGACTGGCATTTTCATTAAGCCTGCTTCAGAAATCAGAAGGATTTCGCCAATCTCCGCAAATTATCACTATAGATTTAACTATGGATTTCGTTTAAGTATTTTTTCTTTTATACATATAGTTTTAATAATTAAATTTTTATAATAATAGATCGATAGAATGAGTAATTTTGATGTTTTCTCCGAAGCCATATATCGATGTAGCTACTTGTACCAATGAGAAGAAAGAGGACTATCCGTAAAGTTTCAAATAGTTATATCCATGACTGAGACACGGACGGTGCAGTGCGTTGCCAACTTCTGACTAAATTTATAAATTTATAATGTCCAAAAAAAGGTATACAAATCCGCTAGTCGCCGGAACAGGTAATTCCTAACCTTAGTTTCAGCTTAGCGTAATATTTCCCGAGCAAAAACATGGCTCTGTCTTGGCCCAGCCAAGTTGAAGAATTATTTGCATGGAAGGACACTTATAAAACGCTCCTGTCCATCCCCCTCTTCACAGCTAGGGTTCCCATTGTCCGGTAATGGGAAGAGCTCCGTCCCAGTCTCCAGTTAAGCATCCTCTGAAAGGAGCTCAAATTGCGTATTCCATTTCCAGATTTCATACCCCCTCCTTCTCACACTCTCTTTCTCTCTGTGGCCTGTCCTCTGTCCGAGTTTACTTTTCCCCACCCCGATCCCATTCTCAAATCCCAACTTCGCCGCTGCTTCCTGCCCAATGCCTCTTGGCGCAAATCGTTTTAATTTCTTGCACATTTTACTCGCTACTCAACTTACCCCGCTCACTCACTCACCGACAAAGGAGTGTCAGATAGAGGGGAAAATGAGGGAAAGTCTAGTGACCCGACGTGGGGATACCCATCTTAAAAACACAGCTAAGAATGCACAAAAAATCTTACAAAAGAATCTTGAATACTTTTAAATGTTACACTTAATTTCCTGAATATTTTTTTGAAAAATTATTATTATAAAAAAATGACAGTCTATCTTATTCCGAGATGAATTGCAGTTTAAAGGGTGATTTTGGTGTCCTGCGAGCGGCAATGGGCGATGGACTGTGACTTGAGGGCAGGCCAAAAGTGTTTGGTTCCTCGGTACTTGGCGGCGTGGTGTCCGTGTCAACGTAACTTTTATTTCCCCCGACGGCAGCACAGAAAAAGCGAGTGGGAGCGGGAGAACTCAAGCACCCTCACCTGCCTCCCAACATACGCCATTTGGAAGGACCACTATCCCCCAACGACCACCCAACACCCTTCATTGTTGTCGGTTTTTTATGACAAAGAGGCGCAGGCGGTGGCCCACCGTGAAAACTGAAACAGTCAAATGGCGTGGGCACCTCCACACAGTAAAAAAGAAGAGGATCAGAATCAAGCTGGACATGACTCTTTAAAAAAAAGAGTTGATTGAGATGGTACTTACTAACAACTTTCTATATTAAATATGTTAATCAAAATTAAAAAGCATGAAATCATGGGATAAATCCGCAAACCTTTAACACAATCGATACAACAAATCAAGGTATTGAACCCTTGTTCTAGTTATCGACTTTTCTTCAGCTCTATTTAGATTGTTTCACCGTTTGGTTTTTATGATTTTCCTGACGGCAGTAGACTATGTATGAATCCTATATTATTTTAAAATAAAAAATCGCATGTAAAATAAACCGTTTTCGGTGCAACTGAAAATGGGCGTACAAAAAAACGTGTTTGCTAAAACGGAACTAGCCTCCGATGGTGGCCACTGCCCGCCCTGCATATGTAGGTAATGGTTCGGTGGGGTTCCGGATAGGCGAGAGATATGCACGGCAAGGGCTGAGCCCACGTAACCGAATTTATGATGTCGTTATTTACATGGCATAAACTTTGCTGCCTCGCTCCGCCAGCTGCAAATAGATTTCACGCTTTGTTTTATTTTCCCACTCGACACCCTGCTCCTCGGCCATGGGTCTATAAAGGTGCGAGATGGAGGGTCTTTAGGGGAGATATCGCGAATATAAGTGCCAGTGGAATGGACTCACTTTCGCAGGGCATTTGCTAGTCTGCAGCAACCACCTAGCCATCATCTAGTTTCCCTTTTTTTTTATTATAAATTCCGCGAGATTTTAATTGGATTTTATCTTCCCGCTGCCATTTTCACAGCTCCGATTCGCAACTCGATTTTCGCGCTCCCTTGACTGCCCCTGTGTGTTGTCGTTTTCATGCAACGTTGATTTAAGCTTGAGGGAAATTGGCGAATGAAATGCTTCGTGTAAATAACTGACGTCGAGGGCGGTGGCAGCCACCCCCGCCCCCAAATACCAAAATGCTGTTGTTCGGCGCTTTGACATGTTGCGGCGGGCCGCAGGGTTCGTGGGGTGGACCGCCGAATGGCTGCCACTGTGCCACAAACACGCACGAGTTCCCCGGATGCCATTGAAGTTTGCCCCAAATCAATTGGCCAAATATCGATGGAACCGACTCCAACTTTCTTGGCAGCCATATGTTGCGTGGAGCATATTCTCTCTGCCGCAATTTGCTTAATAAGTTTGTACGACCAAAAAAGGGAAAACACTGATGGATTATCGACAGATCCTTGAATAACCCATCACACGATACTCTGGGAAACATAATTAGTGTTGCGCCATAAATAATATAATATTATATCGATTCTAAATAAGAACCTCTACATTAACATCGATACTTTGAAGATATTAGTTTGATTACACACACTTTAAAAATTTCTTTAAAATGTTAAAATTACATTAAATACATATATTTAGTATCATATCTTATATTTTCAGAGTACCTCATAGAAGATTTTTCCTCTCCATGTACATCGGAACACTCGCTGACCCGAAACCCTGTCAAAGGTAAGCAATTAAGTCATTTGGGCCACAACATACGGGTGCGCACCAATGGGAAAGCCATTTTTCATTTAAAGTGTCGCTACGAAATGCATAGTCCTGGCCAAACGACAATTCGATTGAGGCACATAATAGATGGCAGATGATAACTACAGTCATTTGCACAGTGGGGTGGGCTGCCAGTCCACTTAAATTCATACAATTTGTTTTATTTCGACAACAGAGAAAAATTGTTCAAAGCAAGACAAATGTTCCCTTTGTGCGGCGAAGGCATTTCCGAAATGAAAATGAAAACGAAAATGATAATGACAATGCCGATGACGATGACGATGACGACAAAGATGATGATGGCTGGGCGACTTTCCCCATAAGAAGGATAAAAAAGCAGACGGAGCACAGTGAGAAAATGTGTTTTGCCAACATTTCAACACGACGTCTTAGGCTTCGGGGAGGGCTTCCCTAATGGACAAACAACAAGAATTTAAGTGCTGGCTTCCCCGTGGAGGGAGAGTTGAGGAATGCTGTCTGTTGACCATCAGTCAAACCATGGACCAGGATGTCCAAGGTTGTGAATCCAACGTTCTTGGGCTTTTATATTTTAATGCTCTTTTGTAATGGTATAATAATTAGAGACAAAGCTAAGGAATACTGTAATAAATAAAATACTTTGGAGAAAATTCGGTTTTTTTGTTCAATAAATTCTGTAAAACAATAACATTTTCTTCAACATTTCTAGCCAAATTATTGATTAATATATTAAGAAATATGTTAAATCTTAAGAGAGAGAGAGTCGAACATCTGCCTCTTGAAAATTTCCATTTCTTTAGGTTGTTTTGTTTTGGCACTTTTTCCGTATTATTTATTTGCCTCAGACTGTTGCCCTTGGCAACCACAATTTAAAGTCAATTTGTTTGTCATCATTTAATTGAACCGCGCCTGACCGAGTTTTTGCTTGTGATTTGCATTTTCCAGCTTCCCGTTCGAGGGGCCCTCTTTGACAATGCTTTTGGCCATCAATTTATTTACCAATTGTCCGCCCAGAGCTGGGCTGGGCAGTTCAATTCAATTGAGTGTATTTCGGTTTCCATATTTCTTGGCTTTGCCCAAGGACTTAAAGTCATGTCAGCTGATGCCGACATTGCGTATACGCAACATTTGCATTTCATTAAGAGCAAAGAGAAAGCGCTTTATGGTTGTAGAAGGAGAATTATATTCCCGGCACTTTTTCTGGAAAAGCATTCCCCACGACTGATACTGTTTACCTGAAAAATCCGCAGGAATTTACCCTTGCGGACTTAACGCTTCATATATCATCGGATGCCAAGTGCCACCAGTCGCCGGCTCAGGCTCTAGTGCGGCTCATCGCCCGATGAGTTCTCTCAGTCATGCAACATTAAGCATTTGTCTTTACCGCTTCCCACTGCCACTGCCACTGGCACAGACTGCTGAGCCTTCGCGGGAGTCTCCTCCTCCTCCATTATTGCAGCTTAATCTGCCCGGACCATTGCATACTTCCCGGTGAACTCGCATGAAAAACTCTCCGACATAAATTTTTACGCATTTTCGCGGTATACATACTTAATGCTACTATTAATTTATTGTTTCCACTGGCGAGGGTTGTGTGGCAAGTTCTGGGGGTGCATTAAGGAGATGAAAGTTCTGTAATTAAATGGAAAACATTAATTTTCTTGAAAAGAAATACTTCATGTAAACTTAAGCTATGATTGTCAGCGTTTGTAACTTATTTGGTACAGACCAAATTATTAAATTTACTCCTTATTTTGCATAAAGTAAGGAAGATGTAATAAATATTTTAAAGTATAATGAAATATAAGAATCTTAGATGGTAGGTAGGAATCTTAGATCCAATCTTTGATCTTGAATTGACTAAACCATATTGATTTCCCCTTTGAATACCTATCTATAGCTCATCTTTAGACCCCCATCGAATTGGAACTTCTCACGCAACTCGGACTGACAGTGCACATCTGTGTGTAATTCATACACACGCCAGAGGGAAGGAGAGTGTTCCAGCCCGCGCCGTCGTGCCCACGCATGTAATGCGAATGATTAAACTGTTACGGCAAACAAAGTGCGAGGCAAGACAATGACGAAATGAGCAGGGCTGCAAGGGAGTCCCCGAATCCCCTCAGGTCGTGTGAGTTAATGCCGAAATTTCTGGCAATCAGGGGTGCGAGTGTCATGAAATATGCAAAGCAACTTTTCAGGGGATGCATCAGCAGCTGGGACAGATCGAGGCACGGATACGGATGCAGTTGCTGCCGCAGATGTTCTCGGAGATGCTCGCACTCCATCATCAATGCGGACAAGTTTGCTTGGTGTTTGTTCCGAGTGCAAGGAGATAGGAAGGAGTATTTGTCCATTCTGGGACCGGAAGAATCAGGATAATTGCATCAAATGGGATATGTACACTCTGCTCCTCGGGCTCTTAAATTTCGACTTTTTACGTGCAGAAGTTCTGCAGCAACAGCAGTTATTATTTAGTGTGCTCTCTGCTGTGTGTTTTTTCTGTGCTTGTGTTTGTGCACTTCCTTCCCCAGAACGGCGATGTCCTTCCGTCCCAAGAACTGCAGTTTTGTCGCCTGCAGTCGTTACTACGGTCGCCGTTGTTGTCTCTCTCCATCCACTTGAATGAAATTTCCGGCGACAGCACTAAACAATCATAATAACAGATACTTTTTCCTCGGCGCACACAGCAGAATGCCTCGCTTTCTGTGAGTCTTCCGTCCGTCTTCCTTTCGAACACTGGAGCTGCTGAAATGGAGGGGAAACCTGAGCACTGACTGTCAGTCAGTGAAGCGTTCAGAACGGACAGACAGCTGTCTAAGTCCGCCTCGTTTTTTTAAAGAACATTCATGGGCAGTCGAAAAAAACGTGTGCAATTAGTATGGGAAAAAACAAAGCGGAGAAAAACTGAAAATTCGATCAACGAAGGACTAAGAGCAAGAACGGCAATTAAGATTTGCAAAAGAACTTTCGGTGCACATGTGTGATACCAAACCATTTGTAAATGCATGACTTCCGGTTGTTGTAATGAATACATCATTTAAAGGAAGCAAAAATTAAAATTTCCAAGCTTTTTGTTTAGTAATTTCCACAAAGAAGAAAATTCAATGTTAGTTAGGTTCTATTTACCTAGAAATGTGAAACATTTACATTTATTCCTTTTCAATCTAAAATAAATTTCTTTGTTTTTCAAAAGAAACTATCAATCATTACAAAATGCTTTATATTATGGTTTCTTATGCTATATGTACAATTTTATAATTGTAAGTAATGGATGGCTTTATTCGAGTGGTGGTAGGTTTATTGGTTGGTTGCGAGG